>JBBMKA010064951.1:0-16769 GCA_037833695.1 Sechiopsis laciniata
TCTTAAATTGGTTATATTTATGTCTGATTGATATTTGGTTGATTTAATTATTCTATTATGATCCATATATGTTAATCGCTTATGCATTTAAGTTTTGATTTGCATGAATTAGCAAGGTAATGCACCTATCATGTGAAGTTAGCTATTTATGTGTCAGCCAACAAGAGTAGAGCTTTAATATCATCTTATACAACTTAGTAAGTATGGTTATAGGTTTAAATTCATCTTCCCCCAATATTATTATATATAATAATAATAAAAAAGCTATTTATGTGTCAAAATAGCTTTTGTTGCAACTCGTCAACTATTTGAAAATTGATAATTTTATTTTTAAACCATAACTATTTAATCTACATCGTCAATGTAAAACCTAAGGTGGTATTTCGATGAGCATTTAGTTAAAGAAGTTATTTTGAGGAAATATTTTGAGTAATTAAAAATTGAGAGTTATAGCCAAAAGCTCGTCTGGATATAGTTTTTTTTACTTCTAGAAGAGTTAGAATGAAAAGGTTGTTTGGATGTAGATTTAAAATGAGTAGTTATTTTGAGTTGTTAAAAAATGAATGATTAAAAATGAGTTATTTTGATTGATTAGAAAGAAATGATTAAAAATGAGTGGTTTGAAAATGAGGAGTTATAAATGAATGATTAGAAATGAGTAGTTATAAATGAGTATAGGTGAATCTTTTCATGCGAAACATGAGAATGAAAACTAAAGTAGGATGATGTTGTGCCATAATTTATAACTTACACAGTTAATTTTTATTATTTGAAAATGCTCATTTGTTAGAGATTCCACTTGGAGACTCGCAGATTGGGCACATAGGTTATAAAGAAGGATTTGTATTTAATTTAGATGGATTCATCTCTTATCTTAATTATAGAACTTTAGTTGCACAAGACTCAATGTTGATGTATTTATGTACACTTGTTAGGAAATTTTTGGGCTATACATGTTATATGTTTATTTTTGTAGGGTGTTACAGTAAAAAAAAACAAACAAACAAACAAACTTTTAGGCCCGTCGATAACTATTTAGTTTTTAGTTTTTGATTTTTGAAATTGAAGCCTATAGCAAATATCTTATGTGTTTTGCTTACTTGAATATTTACATTTCACCTATATTTGTAGAAATCAAACTAAAATTTAGAAACAAAAAAAAAGGTAAGTTTTTTTGTTTTTGTTTTTAAAAGTTGGTTATCATTCACATATTTTCTTTAAAAAAATGAATACATTGTAGAAAATGTGGAACACATAGTAAAAAGTTTGAATAAAAATAGACTTAAATTTCAAAAACCAAAAACTAAAAACTAAATGGTTATCAAATGGGCCTTAAAAACTTATTTTTCTTTTTTTCGATTGAATTTTTAAGGATTTAATTCAAGATATCTTGGTTTTTTTTTTTTTTTTTTGAGATAGGATCTAATATGACTAATTATAATTTGCAGATTAAATTTATAATTTTTCTTTTTTATTTCGCTAGACAACTTTATCGAGTGGCTAAGCACTAATAATTTTGCCAGTCTTTGTTTTGTCCCTTTGTGGCTCGTGCCATTCTCAATTCAGTTGTTCTGTTGGTTCTTCTATTTATCAAATAATTAACTTCCTTATCTTCCCCATGTGATTTGCTACCTGGTTTCTTCTTTTTGCTCCATCTATTTATGCTCTTTAATAATTATAAAAGTCGATTGTATTCTTCTTTGTTTTACTTGGATGTAACAAATTAAGACAATAAAATAACATGGCACACAAAAATATCATTTTCACGAACTATACTCAATTTTAACTTCTATACCTTTCAATAAACTTATTATCAATCTATCTAAGTTATATTTGAATGAAATTGACAAACTAATAATAATAATAATGATAAATTTTCTACGATAAAAAAACATTATATATATATAATAGAAAAGAAAAGAAAAATTAAAGAACCGAATATTTTATAGAAAATTTATTTTAACAATAAACTAAATACAATGACTAATTTTAAGATTTATTAAAAATTTATATGAAATTAAAATTAAATATTTGAGTGGTGTTTGGGAAAGAAGGATGAAAATTATCGTGTAAATTGAAAATTATGAGAAATTAAACTTAAATATTTCAGGGTTATCTCAACCTCAATTCCTCTCACATTTTCTTTGAATACAACTGTCGAAGCTACATTCTCAAACTTCAAATTTAGTAAATTGATCATTTAAGGAAAATGGATTCCATTCAAAATATCATTTTGATTGTTGTATTTTAAATTTGTTATATTTTGGTCTTTCAAGGTTAATTCATATACTATTAAAAGAATCTTAAAATTAATCTTGAGAATTTACCCCTCAGCAGCACATTCTACCTCTTGTATTATATTTGCACTACAATTTTTAAAATAATTCATCTATAACACATTATTTCTATCACTGATAGAACTCAACCAGTTATAGAATGGGTGTGATAGAACTCAAGCAGTGATATAATTTTATCGCTGATTGAATACTATGGGTGATAGAAATCAATTTGAATTTTCTACTACAAATAAATTAGTTTTGATTTTGTGCTATAGATGAAAATTTTTGCCATTTTTTTATTATACATGCAAAATCTCCATTAATCTTTATGTTAAATGTTTTATTATAAAAATATATTTACATTTTATCTATTAAAATTATCAACATAATTGAACCAATAATGATTAATATTAACTTCACTTTTTTTTACAATAACTTAATTAATATTGACTTTAATTTTTTTATAAGGGCAATAACTTAATTAATATTAATTTCAATTTTTTTTATAAGGACAAGAACTTAATTCATATTAACTTCAAATTTTTATAAGGGCAATTTAACGTTATTTTTAAAAATAAAAAGGGCTAAATTTGAACCTTTAAAATTCTAGAAGTCTAGTAATTAAATGGGAAAATAAATTCAAAAAATAAGAACCAAATGATAAATCAAGAAGATTAGTAATTAAGAGAAATGAAGAGAATAACTCTTTCCATTATTTATCATAAAAAATTTGCTGGTGGAAGATTGAATATTTTTTCCACCTACTCTCCATTCTCTTCTTTTTACACTTTTTACCAATTCCCTTTCCCCCAAGTTGTAAAGCATCATTAAGACACATTCTTCTTTGAGACACTTTCTTCTGTGGCAATTATGCTTCTCTGTTGGTAGTGATAGCTCTTTCTTTTCAACTTTATTGAGATAAATAATTGTTAGAAAAATGCCTTCAATCTCAATAATAATCATTTTCAATGGCCCCCAACTTGGTGAAAAAAAGAAAAGAAAATTAAAACACGAGTTTTTACTGTGAAAATGATGCTTCAACTTTACTCCAATACAATAAATCAAGTTTAGTGGTTGTTTTTTTTTACTTAAGTGAGAGTCAGAACTTCACTCCCATATATTGGAGAAGTAGAGACAGATGTATAATTAGAGGGTGTCTGCAACTTCAACCAACTACATGACCCCTCGAGAACAAATTTAGAGGCTACTTGATCTTTTTTTTTTTTTTTGAGCTCACTCAAGACCTAAAGCAAATTGACTAAAATATACAAAAAAAAAAAAAAAAAAAAAAAAAAAAGTTCCTTCCTCACTACCTTTATTTATAATCTTTTTTTTTTTTTTTTTTAATTCCTAACAAAGTCTTAACTTATAATTAATTAAGGATAATAAAGATTTTACCGTTCTAATTTTTAAGAGTGTCTAATAATTTGAGTTTTAGATTGTGCTTAATAGGTTCAACTTTTAAAATGGATGAAAAGTCTTTAAGCATACTATTTTAATTTTAAAATATCTCTAATTTATTTGATTTACAAAAAAATTAAAAGTAAGTAATCTATTAGATATAAAATGAATCTATTAGATATAAAATGAATTTTATGTTGTATGGGTGTTTCAACTTTCAATTTTTTATCAAATACATATATGAAATTTCAAAAAACTTAGGGATCTACTTAACACAAAATTGAAAATTTGGGCATTGTGTATAATTATTTGATTTTTTATTTTTAAAATTTAAGATTAATTTTACTCAATTTATGTGTAAAGAGTTTATCTTGTCTAAAGCAAGTACTTGACTCCTAATCAAATTTCGAAAATCAAAATAAATGGTTGGAAGTTACCTTTGTTTAATTTTCTAATTTTGATTTGATTTTAAGAAAATATGAGTAGAATATAGATATCAAAGTAAAAAAAATTATAGGTCGAAATAATTATTGTAGTCTTTATTTTCAAAAAATAAAAACAAAATAATTATCCAATGAGACCTTACCCTTTTTAAAATTTAAAGTCAAAAGAAATGCAAGCTTGAAACTTCAAAACTAACTTATAAATTAATCCGAACAACAACATATGGAGCTTCATTTAAACAAATTATTTTTTGTTGCAATTTAATTATTACTGAATTGTTAGAACAAACATGAATTTAGTTGATTGAAGAACAATCAATTCTAATCTCCCCTTGATTTTTTGTTTTGACATTCACTCTCCCAAGCTTTGTCATTGCAATCACAAAAGCCTCTTCAAAAGCTGAGTTGTTGGAAGCAAATAAATTCACTGTTTTTCTTGATCTTGGATCAGTGAACAACACTTGGTCTGAGGTGAATAGCCCTTTTCCCATCTGCAAATTCTTAAAGTACACGTTGTCGAATGTGAACGACGACGCCGAGTCCATATCGACAGCAATCCTCTGGTCGACATTTCTTGGGCATTCCCTCTTGAGCTCGTTCACGTATGTTGTATTGAATGTCGGATCGATTCGGTTCTTGGTGTGGAAGCTATATAGCCTTTTGGAGAAGTGCTTGCAGTGTGAGAATCCAATTGTGTGTGCACCTAAAAACAACTCAAATTTTATGAAACTATTTGCATTTTTAAACTCTTCAAAATGTAATGGATGTTTAGTCATTAATGTACCTGACAGAGCAACCATATCTGTTTGAGTTAGACCATGTTTTGCAAACATGGCATTCAGCTGATCTAATCCAAAATCAGGTAAAGGAAGATGGTGTCGAACGCTCTTTCGTGTCGAGATTCGCCCGTCTCGCCTTCCTAACTCCACAGCATACGATGGTCCTCCTGTCTGCAAGACAACAACTCCCTTTTAAGTCTAGTTTCAACTCGAAAGTCACTACGTATCGAAACTCTTAGAACTTGTTAACGAACGAAAAGTACATGGTTCTACATCGACAAGCACTACATAGAAAAGAAGTAGCTTTTTCACTTACCAAAGCTACAACATCTCTAGTAGCCAAAGCCAATATGTCAGCACAAGACACCTTGTTCTTACATCCCGGCACGCTATCGACTGCGGCCTTAGATTTGATCACGGTGTCGAACCCGTCACCAGCGAGCGAAAGATTGTCAGCATTGTCTTTCTCAGAATTGTGGTCATTTGAATGGAGCAGCACAGATGCATCACAACCCTGTCTCACAAACATCAGCCAATATAAAAAGTTCATCAAGAAAATCATCAAAACACATCAAAAGTTCATCAAAACTCATCAAAAGTTGATAAAAACTCAAAGAAACAAAAGGAATTAAGCAATACCCTGACAAAACAATCATGAAAAAAGAGCCTAAGAGTGGCAGGGGCAGTAACAAAAGTCTGTTCAAACTTCAGTTTCACAGCAGCTCTAACAATGGACTCAACATTTGGACATGAATTATGGTAATAGTTGAGATGAAGCTTAGCAAAACAGCAAGTTGAGAGAAGAAGGAGAAGAAAAAAGGGGAGAAAATGAAAGGTTTGGATTTTCATTTTGGGGCCTCAAAACTTGTGAAATTGCTGTTTCAAAATGTAATGATTGTTAATGTTTATATAATTTGAGTGAGGAGGCAAAAAGGGTCGCCCTTTGGCTGCTTCTCTTTCCATTTGTCCACAAAATGAAAAAGAGTTGCTAGTGAAAAGGTTTCTTACCCCTTTTGCTTTTTCTTCTTAAGTTTGATTTTCGTTAATAAGAAATGAAATTTTGAGCTGTCATTAAAAGAAAAGTTTTCTTTATTTTTTTAAAAATCTTCCATGTGGATGAGTATTTACCTGATTTGTGTGTGTTTTTTAAATTTATTCGGGCTAAAATACATGTATTTCTACTATTTTCACGGAAAAAATCATCTTACTTTATAATATTTAGTTAACAAAAAAATATGTACGTGATTACCATAAAAAACCAAACCAATCAATGATAATTTATGAAGAATACTTGCTGTAGATCCTCCTTAAGGCATATGTGGCACCTCTTGCTGCCATACATTTTTTTTTACATTTTTTTTTTCTTTCTTTTATTATTGTTGAAATAATTTTTTTGTTGCTGCCACAATTGCCTTAAAAAAGATCTACCCTTATTCATAAAAAGGTAATTATTCCTCTTAATACTTACATTTGTGTCTATGACTATTTAGCACATAGTTTTCTGTTTGAAAATTGTATGGTCATTTTTACTATAATTTTTGCATTTCTTAAACGAGTTATTGGATTCTTAGTCATATTTAAGAAAAAATAAATAAATAAAATATAATTAGCTTTAAAATTTTTGCTTGATTTTAAAATCAATTAAAAATGTATAACAAAAGAAAGAATAGAAAGTTAGAATTACAATTAAATAATACGGATATCTCAAAACCAATTAGTAATATTTTAATGTCACACTTGCACTCCACATATCTTATATATGCATCACAAATATCAACTTACAGTATATTTGGGTCACACTTGCACTTCAAACACTGATTTAATAGTGTTTATATCATATCATATTATATTATCATCTAAATTTTTTACCTTACAACCAAATTGTAACGACCCGAGTTTCTAAAATACTCTAATGGGGTGTTACGGGTGCATGTATTTAAAATCCACAAAATCGATTTAATAACCACATGCATTTTTCTAACCAAACCACATAAAAACATGAAAATAGTACTGATAGTTTGAAATCATACAAAACATAGTTCGGGATCCCATAGTTCAAAACAAAAAGATAGTTTAGCAGAGTTTAAAAACATAAACCATAAGGTTTGACCCAAGTAAACAATTCAGAAAAGAAATGTCAACACCGTGTCCATGATCGATGCAGCTCCCAGCCTAGCCACCTCCGAATGGATCAGTACCTGATAATGTAAGGGGTGAGTATATCGAAATATACCCAATAAGGAGGCCCACCATGGGGTTAAACATGTAAACAGAAACAGGTTAGAAGATACGACAACTGAAGCTAAGTGCCTTGCATATGCGTGCCCAGCACCCGAGCCGGCCACGAGCAAATAATGTCAAACGACGGCGTGCAAGCCGTGAGCAGGATATAGCTAAATGCTGAGCAATCATCTGACCACTGTTAGGGGAGGATCACGAGTGAGGGAAACACACAAGTTCCCTAATCCTCAGGTCGGAACACGTCCCATACCATGTCCGTAGAGACATACACAAGTGTCTCGGGATAGCCTGACCACTGTCAGGGACCCGCCAAACTGTAACCATGGAGACAACACAAATGTCTCGGGGTAGCCTGACCACTGTCAAGGACCCGCTAAACTACAACCGTGGAGACGTACACAAATGTCTCGGGGTAGCCTTATCACTGTTAGAGGCCCGCCAAACTGCAACCTTGGAGACATACACAAATGTCTCAGGGTAGCCTGACCACTGTCAGGGACCCGCCACACTTCTACTGCGCCACTCTAATAGCGTATCAGAAGGGGCAACAAGGAAAACAAAGGTTTAATTAAACAAGGAAAACAACTTAATTCTTTTAAACATTGAATATGATAAAGTGTAATAACAAAATACTATTTGTATTTAAATCTATAAATTTCAAGATTATAAAGATTTTTAATAAAACTCTCAAATTAATATCTTTTAAAATAAAATTATTTCTAGGGCGTTACAATATTCCCCTCTTAAAGAGACTTTCGTCCCGAAAGCCACTTTAAGTCCAAAATACCCTAAAGAACGAGATTGCACCTCGCCTCTTCCTTGGTCCACAAATGGTCCAATGCACCCTCTGGTGCCAACACGCACTTTCACTAAACAACCCATAGTTCTTCAAACTTTTCCAACCCGAACGAAAAATTTGAAAAGAGTTCTAAACTCATCTAGTTATTTGGATCCACAAGATTATTAACCATCGATTATAGGTTAAAAATTTTATTCTTATTGTTGAAATCATCCAGGTAAAAAAATTTCGACTAGAGCACTTACAAATTCCAGTTGTTTAAAACATTTTAACTAAAAAGAACTTTGCACTATTTCAAAATTCATTTAGTAAACTGAATCGTCAAGGTTAATAATATTGTGGCTATTTAAAACATCAAGTCTAACATCAAAACATTAGGGTTAAAATGTTCAATTTGAATTGTTAAAACATCATGGTTATCATTCTTGGTTTCAAAATAGTGTTTTTTTTCTCATTAATACTTTGGTTGGTTTGGTTCAAGCCAAAAACTTCCAAGAGTTGGGGTAAACAGGGTATTAGTGACAAGAAACCTTTGGGAGAACTCAAGTCTCGACAACTCGACACTTACGAAGAACTTGAAACAACAAACCAACCCCCAATTAGTTGCGATGCCGAAACGAACAAAATCCTGACCCAACTGGGTCCACCACACTGAAGAGAGAGAGACACTCACTCAAGCTTCTGAAACCTCCCTTGCATTCCCCAAAACAAACTTACCACTAACAAACTTTCCTTAGAATGCGCAACAACAAACTCCACCTCACGGGCACCACTCTCAAACTCCACTTCGGTTAAACAACACAAGCAACCTGACGGGGCAAAACTTCATGCCTTGCAGCAATCCAACAAACTAACTTGGCTCACAAAACAAACGAGGGTGGTCCCCTGACCTACGCTCTCTAAACTCAAGGCTCGGTAAAAAAGAATGACTGAGATTGACCTTCTTCAAAAGGCAGTCAGCGACTGCGTGATTATCAACAAACCACACCATGCCACACATGGCATGGAACTCGAACATAGCTAAAGTTAACCAAGCAAAACATTGGTAGCTGGTCTGTTAAACGTACCCGACCAACTCCAACTCCCAAAACAATAAGTAGCCATACAACTATGATGGAACCAATGGTGCAAAGCAGTCACAGTGAACTAATAGAACAATACGATTATAATGAACAAGCAGGACAATACAATCATGAACAATACTAGAGCCAAAGTGCACATGACGAACAAATAGAGCCATAAAACCATTATGCAACAAATAAAACAATGCAATCGTGATGAGGATGAACACAACCTATGATGAACAGGCACAGCGGTATAATCACGATGAAACACGAATATAGTAATGGGATCATAATGAACATACAGTGCAATGCGGCCATGACGAATGAACAGAGCAACACAATCATAATGAGCACATAGAGAAAATACCATCAGGAGAAGAACGAATACAACAGTACGAACATGATAAACCGACAAAGCGATATAATCACGATAGAAACGAATACAATAATACAATCACAATGAACAGACGGAGCAGTAAAAATCCTGATGATGCAATAAGAATAGTACGACCATAACAAACTAAATGAGCAATACCATCATGAAGACAACAGTAGAGCAATATAATCATGGTAAACAAATAGAGCAATGCAGTCCTGATGAGAACGACTAAAACGATATGAACATGATGAACAAAAAAGTCAGAGTGATACGATCATGGTGAACAAACAGGTTAATGCGATCATGATAAACAACCAAGATAGAGCGATACTGTCATGCTGAACAAATAGGGTAATACGATCATGATGAGCAAATAAGACGAAGCGATAAGATCATGCTGAACAAATAGGGTAATACGATCATTATGAAACAGCCAGCATAATACACTCATCACACAACCAAATAGAGTAATACGATCCTCACGAAACCGATAAAGTATCACGATCACTCATCAAGTGTAAGAATTGAGACAATTTAAACAACCAACACATTAAACAACATGGATACTAAATCAATGGAAAACATATGAATGCACACAACACAAGGTCAAACCACAAACACATTCAATAACATGGATCAGAGATCAAAGGGCACACATATCAAGGCAAGAAACGCAAGGTCGAATAAAACATGAATTAACTGTACAAAGAGGGCAAGGAACTTGTGAACACAACAACAGACTCATCGGTCTGAGAAGTAGGCTCAGCTTGAGTGTCTAGCACGGCTGACGATGCACGTGAAAACTCCCTGGTGGAAAACGGAAATTTACAACGTGCTGCAAAGTGGCCCTCTCTGCCACTCCGGTAACTCACCTTCACCTTGAGCGGTGAACCCTCGAACACCTACGGCACTCCAAAGCATTCTCAAGGACGACCTCGAAGAGACCTCTGCCTCCCTTGTTGCTCTGGACCTCCCCTTTTAGATCGCTTCCTTGACAAACCAGAATACCTCTGGCAGAACTGACCTCTTGTATGATCGAGATTCCCTTTACCAAAGTAGTCTCTTGAACAAAGAACCCCAGGGTACGACTCAGACTCCTGCCTGTGCCCAGCTGCACTGCCTGAACTCTTGAAGGCCCCAAACTTACTAGCAGTCTGCATGGTCACATGGTGCGTAATTTGGATAGTAGAGGTGCGAGCTACGCAAAGCTGAGTGTACACTTCTGACTGGCCCTCTGCTAAGCTCTAATCTGATGCAGAAAGGGGGTGACCTATGATTTCCTGCGTGTAGGTAGTGACAGTGCGAAACTCTTGCCTCTAAGTGACGAAGGGAGACCCTGTCTCCGTGCTGCAGCTGAAATAAAATGTGCCTCTACAAACTCTTTCTTGAACTGGTCCCATTGGACCGAGGAACCCCCACTGGGTAACTTTCTCTCTAACGACATAATAGTAATGAGGTATCTACATCGAAACCAAACACAAAAAGATCCTAATTAGGACCCATAATCAAGCAATACAAAAGAAAACCAAACAGTTTCTCAACTAAAATATTCTTCTTACTTTACCCTACGTCAACATACCTGGGGACTGCTGGTCTGTTGATGATCATGGACACACGGTTTACATCGTAAACCAGTCTACAGAATCTATGACTCTGAGCTTTGATACCAACTTGTAACGACTCGAGTTTCTAAAATACTCTAATGTGGTGTTATGGGTGCATGCATTTAAAATCCATAAAATCGATTTAATAACCACATGCATTTTTCCAACCAAACCACATGAAAACATGAAAGCAGTACTGATAGTTCGAAATCATACAAAACATAGTTCAGGATCTCATAGTTCAAAACAAAAAGATAGTTTAGTAGAGTTTTAAAACATAAACTAAAGGTTTGACCCAAGTAAACGATGCAGAAAAGAAATGTCGACATCGTGTCCATGATCGATGCAGCTCCCAGCCTAGCCACCTCAAAATGGATTAGTACCTGAAAATGTAAGGGGTGAGTATATCGAAATATAATCAATAAGGAGCCCCACCATGGGATTAAGCATGTAAACAGAAACAGGTTAGAAGATACGACAACTGAAGCTAAGTACCTCGTAAATGCATGCCTAGCCCCCGAGCGGACCACGAGTAAATAATGTCAAATGACGGCGTGCAATCCGTGAGAAAGATATAGCTAAATATCGAGCAATCATCTGACCACTGTCAGAGAAGGACCACGAGTGAGGAAAACACACAAGTTCTCTAAACCTCAGGTCGGGACACGTCCCATACCGTATCTGTAAAGACATACACAAGTGTCTCGGGATAGCCTAACCACTGTCAGGGACCCGCCAAACTGTAATCGTGGAGACAACACAAATGTCTCGGGGTAGCTTGACTACTGTCAGGGACCCGCCAAACTGCAACCGTGGAGACATACACAAATGTCTTGGGGTAGCCTGACACCTATCAGGGACCCGCCAAACTGCAACCGTGGAGACATACACAAATGTCTCAGGGTAGCTTGACCACTATCAGGGACCTGCCACACTTCTACTGCACCACTTTAATAGCGTATCAGAAGGGGCAACACGAATACCTATAAAGTCACCCGACCCTATTGGAGAGGACCACGAGTGAGAAAACTACATAGGATCCCTAAACCTTAGGTCGTGACACGTCCCATACCTTTTCTGTAGAAACATACATAAATGACTCGGAGTAGCCTGACCATCTGTCAGGGACCCACCACGAGTGAGGGAAACACAAAGAATCCCTAAACCTTGGGTCAAGACAACGACACACAAGTCGTGTCAGCAAGGGAATACTCGAATGCCGATAAAATCACCTGACCTTATCAGGGAGAGCCACGAGTGATGGAAAATGTAGGGTTCCTAAACCTCGGGCTCGAGGCGCTATCTACTAAACCCTAGCATGTAGGAGGACCGACCTGCCTGCAGTAAACATCCCCACAAATGCAAGCAGGCTCACCGACAAGCATTCCCCCACGCCTTCATCTGTCCCAATGGCCTCTTCCAGTAGTCTCGGGGTCAAGTAAGGCATGACCGGCTCCCCTTCTAACGTACTGAGCAGGTAAACTGGTAGGACCATTGCACACAGCATATAAGGTTCCACGAGTAGATACAGAGAGATGTAACTAGCACTAGAGTCACACGAGATCTAGCCTAGCCTAGGCGAGTACAACCAGCCCACCCGAGGGTTGGTACAACCCGCAACGTGTGCTCAACAACCAAGGAACTAGTTGTTCCGCATATAAGGCGACATGTGGATGAGATCCGACCCCTTGGTCGGATGTAAGAGCCAACCTATAGGTTAGTGCAGCCCATCCACGTGTCTCGAAGCAAAGAGGATCCATACCCTCGCTCGGTTCCTAAGGAGCACTAGCGAGTCACATCAACAACACGATACTGAAACAAAAATCCCTAAAAAAAGGGTGAGCTAGCTGCTCCTCTAGGTGGTCAACACGATAATCCAGGCCTAGTTATTCTAATGTCGAACATAACAAATTACGAACAAACCCTTAGGTGACAAAATAGAGAAACTGAGCATGTAATCATTGTAGCACGTTTACAGTCAAACATAGATGGAACCAATAACATCGAAGCATGCATAAACTTAAGGCAATTCAGTCAATCGAAAGGTTGAACAGGTAAGCGGTTCATCGCGTATGCGAGCAAAGATACAAATCGGGGAATGATGATACGATCACAGGAACACAGCAACTAGGGACTTAATAGTTTATGAGCTACACACGATTCCATGCTATCATGAGTAATAATCAGTTCAAACAGTGGATCACAACATAAACACGTACATGAAACAAGTTATCCAACATTCAATTCTCGTAGATCCTAACATGTCACTATTCACAAGCTTTAAGCCACAAACCGATTCATAATGAAACTCTTTACCATCCCAACGTTCTCAACCAAACCACCAAGAGAAAACATGAGCCAAGTAACGAATCTCGAGAGTCGCCTAAACAATGAAATATGAATAGAAATCAATGAATCTATCAAACGAAGCACAACGAGCTAAAACAGAGTTCACCACACGAACGGGGATGGAAAACTAAGCTAACGGTGTGTCGTCGGAGTGCGACGGCACGTCACTAGAAAAAGGTGGTGGGGGCAGCAGCCGACGGCATGCCGCCACAGAAAGGGACGGGTCATACCTCTTTCTCTTCATCTCGTTGCCCTGAAGATGGAGCTGGTCTCGGAATCGCGAACGGGCCTCTCTAGCTCTGTGAAACTACAAAAGAAGAAACGGGTTTCAAAACCCCTTCACCGGAAAACTCCATTAAAACCAGCAAACCTTACCTTGTTTCGAAGCCCTTGACACCTTGAGCACGAAACTGGTCTCAGAATCGCAAACGGAGCTCTCTAGCTCCGTGAAACTAAGAAAGAAGAAGTGGGTTTTAAGAGAGAGTGAGGAAAAAGAAGGTGTGTGGTGTTGGCTGGAATAAGAAGAAGGAGACCAAAAAAAAAAAAAACAATTCCTTTTATATAAAACTCATTTTCCCATTTTAACCCATAAAAACCCTAAGATTCTAAAGTGAAAATAATACCCACTAAAAATAGACATTTAGATTATTTGAAAACAAAGGTTTAATTAAACAAGTAAAAAACTTAATTATTTTAAACATTGAATACGATAAAGTGTAATAACCAAATACTGTTTGTATTTAACTCTATAAATTTCAAGATTATAAAGATTTTTAATAAAACTCTCAAATTAATATCTTTTAAAATAAAAGTATTTCTAGGGTGTTACACAAAGGCCTCTAAATGAGTACACCTCACTGCAACTCAACTCACCTCAACTTGTGACACCTCACTGCAACAGTTGAGCTAGTAGTAACATTGATAAAATAAAAAACAAAACAAAAAACCATTTAGAACCATTGTGGAGATTGACTTAGTGGTTTGGAGAATATTTAGAAACCGAGATGTTATGTGTTCAATCTATAATGTGTTCATCAACCTAGAAATTATTAATTTCCCATGGATTTATTTGGCATTCAAATGTTGTACGGTCAAATGAACTATCTCGTCAGATAGTCAAAGTATGTTTAAGCTGCCCCAAATAGTTATTAAAAAAATAATAAATAAAAATAAAAATAAAAATATTTATAGGGTCATTTGCTTTGAGGCAACGTGCATCCGGATTACCTCATTTGTTATACAGGAATGTGAGATACCAATACATTTCAAAATGTCTGAGTATCTTTGGATGCCCAAACGGAAAGCATTTATTCACTTTTGGATACCTTTTTGAGCATGGGTTTCTAGATTCTTATGTCGAGAGTATGAATTTAAGGACATAACCCTACCTAATTTTCTTTATTACATATTTTATCGATGATACATGCCGATCAACACTAGGTTAAGCCTGCTTAAACATTATATTTTTAGTTTAAATGTGAACAAAATATAAAAAGAAACATATTTAATGAAGAGTATGATCAAATAAATTGTTGAGCAATATTTTATTTATTTAAAAACAATATTTAGATTCAAAGAAACAGATATGTTATATAAATAAATTTATACTGTGAAAGTTATATGAATATTGTAGGAAAATTTTCAAAACATTGCGTAAGTTTAAGTTATCTTAAGAATATTTTTTACAAAACAAACATAATTATCTAAATATTAGATTAAGTATTTGTAAAAAAACAAAATATTTTTACAAAACAAAGATCTAAGAATGTTGATATTTATAATTTCGAACATTTGAAATTTCGGATATGAGAAGATTCTAATTATCTTGAATACCCCAAATCAAATGACCGATGGACTTGTAATATTCTAATCCAAACTAGAAAAACCCCTCCCAAATGAGTACAAAAATAATTAAATTTCCCCTCCATTGATAGAGTTGTGCATTTTGATCCATTTTCTTTTCCTTGGACCATTCATTCTTGTATTGGGAACAAATGTTCAAACGACATCTCCAAATTTGAGATAGAAAAAAAAAAAAAAAAAAAAAAAAAAAAAAAAAAAAAAAAACATCTTCTTTATAGAGCTAGTAGTTTTGATCCAAATGAAATAAAAACCATAACTTTTTCCTTGATTATAGAGTATGTCAATTTGGGTAAAAATAACCTCCCAAATGAGATGAAAAATGAATCCTTAAATAAAAACAACAATAAAATCATATATCATATGTGTGTTTGCCCATGCCAAAAGTTTGTTCATTTGTAGATCTTGTTTGTGCATTGCATGTGAGTAAAAAGCATGTTTTGCTAAGTCTATTGAAAAGGGTTGTTCTTTGGGTAGCCAAGCTAAGCTAAGCTAAGCACTTAGGATGGGACAGCTCTAAAGAGAAAATAGTTCATTATAAAATTAATTAAGTAAATGAAAAAGATTGTTGGGACATTTTCAAAACATCACTTTAGTTATGTAGGACAAAAAGTAAAGGAATCAACTTTGTGAGAAAAAAGTCCATTCTATTATGCTAAAGCACTATCTTAATTAAATGAATGTTATGATACCAAAATTAATTATAATTTCATCCTTATTCCACTATTTATTAAGTCATATCCCACTAAGTAAGTGGCCTGCTACGATATAATTTATCTGGCTAAAAAATTAGCATCTTCAAAAAATTTCTACCTAATATCGTAATTTTTAATCTCATATTCTTTATTTTGCTTCTTTTTGCATGGTACAGTTTTCTCTTTCGTCGTCTTTATTGAAAGCAATATATCTATTAAATCTCTGGTTTATATCTAATTTTGGAAAGCTCAATTTTTTTTTTTTTATCGATAATTATTTGATTTTTTATTTCTTATTTTTGAAATTTAACTTTATTTTTACTTAAATTTTTTTTCGTGCGTTTCATCTTTTTTTAGTTAAATACTAATCAAATTTAAAAAAATTAAAACAAGTTTTTAAAAACTATTTCCTTTTTTTTTTCAAATTTTGGTTTGATTTTTAAAAATATAGGTAAAATGTAGATGTCGAGGTAAAAATAATATATGCTGAGGTAGTTGTTGTTGGTTTAAATTTCAAAGACAAAAATGTAAAAACAAAATAGTTATCAAACTGGATCTTAGAAATTGAAATTGAATTTATGAAAGTTCATAGATCAAAATAAAACAAATGTCAAAATTAAAAATTTAGGAGTATAATTATTACAACTGTTTCGTCTCTATTCACTATGTGGAAGGCTTAGACCCAATAGGGCATTTATATTCAAAGTGAAATTTGTCAGTTTGAGTTTTTTTGTCAATTTGAGTTTTACCGTGAGAATCACGAGAGAAAAGAAAAAGACGGCAGTGAGGAGAGAAAAGAAAAGGGGATTTTGCATGTATAACAAAAAAGAGTAAAATATTTTCATCTATAGCATAAAATCAAAACTAATTCATTTG
>JBBMKA010064972.1:0-10895 GCA_037833695.1 Sechiopsis laciniata
GGACCATTGGAGAACTTGGCTGACCACCTTGCAGACCCAGTCAACAACAATGCTTGGGCCTTTGCCACCAACTTTGTTCCTGGAAAGTGAGAGTCTTAAGTCCTAGGATTCAGAGTGAAAAAGGAACTAGTGTTTGGTTAAACCAGTGGTGGTGTAAATTTCAGGTTGGAACAATTGAGTTTTTTATTTCAATGAATTTCATTATGGTTTTTTCAATGTTTTTTCAATATTATAAAGGGACTATCTATTTCATGAATGATGATGAACATATTCAAAAAAAAATTAAAATACAATTCTTGTGGAAAGAAACGTTTCTGGCAAGAAATGTGATGGTAATGGTAAAAGCTTGGTCACCAGTAATGATTATCTAACAGAAAAACTATGTATCACTTGTCACTAGCTTCACATAAATGAGAATGAAAATTGAGTTGCACCGAAAGAGAATAAAGATGGAATCAAATAAAATAGGCTGGACTAATGAAACGACATGGAACGTAGGCTGCATATATGGAAAACAAACCACTAAGCAGGTGGCAGAAGGCGATAAGTGATAACAAGGCCATCTTAATAAATCAATGGAGTTTGCAGTTACATGATTTTAAAAAAAAAAATTTGTATCCGTGACTGTCTAAGTCAGCTTGCACACATCTAGACTCTTGTCACAAGACATATTATCTGATTCTATAATATTTGGATGTTAATTGAAATTAATTTCTAAGTATGTGCTCATTATGGTTTGACATGATATACATAGAAGATCAAAGGAGGTAATAAATAGAGGTTTCGAGAATCAAAGATTTTTTCTTTTGAGTACAAAAACTAAAGAACAGCTCGGTTTCCCAACAGAACAAATCTACTTCAGTTCATATTTCACTGGTACTGATTAATTCATATAACAGCTTCTCATTATAGAGACACAAAACGCAAAAGGAGAAAAAAGATTAGTATCTTAAAGAATTGACAATGTAGCTCTTAAATATCACTGATAAGGTAAACCACAATGAGCATTTTCTAGTAGTCACAACTAAGTGGCAATAACTAGGCTGGATAAAATGTACCATGTCATGGGATGTTCCAATGAATAAAGCATTGGAGACAAGAAACTCATGGAATTTGTTCTATTACTGTAAATGCTTCCGTTCAAGTTTCAAGCGCCTACTGACATTTATATCTAATGTGAAGCACAGGAATCCATTGAACTCACTAGTCACTAGTTTATAACTAGAATTCTGCAACCTTGAACTCAGTACTCCTTCATTGAACTCGGTACTAAAATATTTTCTTTTAATAAGAAACAATTTCATTGATAAATGAAAAAAAGGAGAAAACTCCGAGCACCTATAAGTAAATACAAGAAGAAACTCTTGAAGGAAACAGAAGGCAAGGAATCTGAAAAACAAAACAACAACAAACACCAAAAGAAAACTGAAATAACAATCATAAGAAAACGCACTCTAGATGGTTTCGTAAGGATGTGCTTCCTCAGGATGTTCAACTGGCAGATTGGATAGGTCGGGGGTAAAGGTGGTAAAATTTTGAGCAGCACTTCGTGGTCCATAGATGGATTCGTAAGGATGTGCTTCAAAAGCTTCTTGTGACGAGGTAATATAGGTCAGACTTGATAAATAGACTTTTGTGTCTGATGCAAAAGGAACATTTGGTTTAAGTGTAGAATTCAGCAACAGGGTTTTGTATAGGTCCAAGAGAGAGAGATGGATAACAAAGAAGAATGGTTCAAAATTGGAGAGGAGGAGGTTAAAAGCCTAGGGATTGAAGAGAGAGCGAGAGGCAGATTTTCGGTTAATTTCTGGTACTAATATTTGTACATTAAAATCTACTTTTCATCTCTCTGCAGCTTCAGAAGGGTGGACAGAACAACATTCATGTCAGGTCTATTCTCAGGATTTTGGTCAGTACAGCATAGTGCTAGTTTGAGCAGTTCTTCCAACTTCTTTTGCTCCTCTGAATTATTCAAGACCAATACAGGATCCAAAACTTGACTAAGCCCTTCCTTTCCATTTGCCAGAGCTCTCTCTACCAGTTGCTGCAGGCTGATTGGGAGTCCATGAGCTTCAAAGGTTGCAGTTGGCCTTTTCTTTGTTAGAAATTCCATCAGTATTATGCCGAAACTGAACACATCAACTTTTATTGTCACTTTCCCCATGTACGCGAACTCTGAATAGAAGGAATGTTCAGTTATAGATAATATTTTACACAAACTTTAGTTTGGATAAGGACCCTGTCAAATTCTTAGGAGTAGTTTTATCCTATTCAAGCCACTAAGGTAAATTCTTTCAATTCAGTTGGCTTATATGAATTGCATGAGATATGGTACTAAAAGAAAATGCATGAGAAATGGAATGCCAATTCTGTGACTGATTATAATATTTTTGCAAGTGGAGTAATAGTGTGAGCCTTTTAATAAAAAAAAATGAACTGTAAAATTTTACCTGGTGCCAAATATCCGATGGTGCCTTCAAAAGCTTCTGAATAGGAAATGTTGCTTGCGTCTTGGCTTTGCACCCCCAACACTCTAGCAGTTCCGAAATCGCTCACATGAGCTATCCAGTCTCCATCCAGAAGGATGTTTGAAGGCTTCAAGTCACAGTGAATGATGGGAAAACCATATCCATGATGTAGGTATTGCATCCCACTAGCAACAGAAACACAAATATCAATTCTTTTTGACAGGGTCCAACTTAGTTGTTCTGTTCCAGGGTTATGTATTACTCTATCCAAGTCCCCATTTTCCATGTATCCGAGAACGATAGCCTTCAGTTTCTGGCTTTCCCAAGCATATCCGAGAACTTTGACCAAATTTATGTGCCTGAGTTGACTAAGAATCTTGACTTCTCTATTGAAGTAATCATCTGATTCTGTAGAGAAATATTGCAAGTTCAATCTTTTTACAGCAACAATCTGTCCACTTTCTAGTTGACCCCTGTAGACAGTGCTCAAAGTACTGGAACCCAGAATGTTGTTTTCGCTGAAGTACTCTGTTGCAATCTCCATATCCTTCTTATTGAACCGCTTAAGGGTATATGCATAATCCAATGAAGGTTCAGGGTTCTCAATACTTTTAGATTTCTTAAGCTTACGATATCGGTCGAGGCCTAGAAATAAGAAAATTATAGCTAGAAGTACAGAAACAGATCCAAGGATTATTAAAATGAGTATGGTCTTTTTTGATAGAAGTTGTGAATCGTTCTTTCCACAAGGAGCAAAGAACTTGGATCCACAAAGATAAGGATTTCCCATCAAGCTTGACACATTTATTTCACGAAATATTCCGGTGTCTGGAACAGGACCTTCTAGTTGATTGAAGGAAAAGTTGGCATACTTCAGAGAAGGAAGTTTTGCAATGTTCTGAGGGATGCTGCCATTGAACTGATTCTGAGAAAGGTCCAAAGAGTACAAGTTCTCCAGATTTCCCAACTCTTCCGGGATTTCACCAGATATTTTGTTCCGTGAAAGGTTCAAGTTCGTGAGCACATTCATTCCAAGAAAGGCTTTACCTGGAAGCATACCAACAATATCATTTCCTGACAGATCAAGAGAGAACAAATTTCTACAACCTCCGAGCGTTGCTGGAATATTCCCAGTGAGATTGTTGTTTGAGAAGTCAATGGACTGTATCATTTGCAACAGCCCAAGCTCAGTTGGAATGTCTCCCACCAGAAAATTGTATGAAAAGTTCATGTATAGTTGCATATTTTTCATGCCTGAGATCAAAACCCCAGGAATAGATCCAGATAGATGGTTGTGAGACAGATCTAACATCACAAGTCCATGAAGATTTTGCATACTTTTAGGAATGGATCCATTAAGCAAGTTACCATGGAGATCCAAATATAAAAGAAACTCTAGTTTTGAGATGGTATCTGGAATTGGACCTGTGAACTTGTTGTTTTGCAAATGAAGATGAACCAGTTGCTCCAGATTAAATATTTTTTCTGGAATGCTTCCTTCCAATTTATTGTCACGCAAAGAAAGACCTTGAAGAAGAGAAAGCTTAGACAACTCCCCAGGAATTTTACCTGAAAATTTATTTTCTGCAAGGTTCAATGTGTTGAGCCTGCTTAAGTTGCCAATGTCCCTTGGAATTTCCCCAGAAAATGAATTTTCTGCTGCTATGAAAAATTGAATATTGGAAAGCTTACCGATACTGGATTTTAACACTCCAGTGAAATTGTTTAAGGACAGGTCTATGAGCTTAAGCGATGAGCAATCAAAGAGGTCTTCTGGGATTTCACCAATAAACCTATTTGATCCAAGTAAGAAGGAAGTAAGATTCTGCAACTTCCCAAATCCCAGAGGTATTTTCCCTGTCAGCCTATTAAATGAAAGATCAATCATAGAAAGCTGGGTACAGTTGGTAATACTTGATGGAATTGTACCCACTAGAAGATTGCCGCTCGATGCCAATCTATTAAGATTATAAAGCAAACCTATATTGGAAGGAATCTCTCCGGTGAATAAATTGAAGCTCAGAGACAATTGAGTCAAGTTTGACAAGTTAGTCAAAGATGAAGGAATCACCCCAGAGAATTGATTCGAGTGAAGATTCAAAACCTGTAGTGATCTCAGAGATCCAATATCAGAAGATATAGTTCCAGTTAACTCATTCTCTGAGAGAAGCAAATGGGTTAAACGTTTCAATTGAAAGAGAGATTGTGGTATGGTGGAATTTAATCTATTTTTATATAGACGCAAGGTTTGTAGGCGAACCAGAGAACCCAGCTGTGAAGGAATTGGACCACGGAACTTGTTGTTGTATAGTTCTAAAGCAACAAGCTTCTCAAATTTGCCTATTTCCTTAGGAATTTTCCCAACCAAAGCATTTTCAAACAATAAGAGATTCTCTAGATTCACCAAATTCCCAATCTCCACTGGTATATTCCCAGACAAGTTATTCTGGCTAAAATCTAGAGCTTGGAGTGCAACTAATTTGCCAATCGAGGTAGGAATCGGCCCGTCTAGCTTCTTGTTGCTATATGCAAGAAGAATTTGAAGATTAACCAAGTTCCCTATGTTTGATGGGATTTTTCCTGTGAGATTATTAAAGCTCACACTAAATCCTAACAAGTTTGTGCAATTGCAAATGCTCTCAGGAATACTTCCTTTTAAAAAATTATCCTCCAAATCAACATACTGCACTAACCCTAGGTTTCCTAACTGGGATGGAATTTGACCTGAAAGAAAATTTCTGTAAAGAGTAAGCTCAGAAAGGTTGGTACACAAACCCAACTCACCTGGAATCTGCCCAGAAAATGAATTCTGAGTCAAATCAAGAACCTGAAGAGCCGAGAGATTCCCAATAAATGGAGAAATCTCGCCTTTAAGCTGTTGATCAATCAAAGAAATCGAAATGACCATTTTAGAATCAGAATCACAGATAATGCCAGACCAATTGCAATGATGGTGAAAATCCCTCCAATCTGAAAGTGCTCCCAATGGATCAAAATGAATAGAACTCTTGAAAGCCTTTAAAGCTTCCAATTCAACATCCATGGCTGAATGACCTAGGGCAAATCCAACTCTAACTAGAACAAAACTAGCTATTACAAAAATGACAATAGAAGCCATTGTTACAGCTTTCAGAACTGTTCTCTCTCACTACAAACTCTTCGCTTAATATAAGAAAACAAAATTCGAATCCATTGACTCCATTGACGATGACACAGGTCACAATTATAGAGTACCAACTAGTCAATCAAATGATTCAAATCGACAAACATAAACAAACAAATATGATTTGAACTCTTTAAAGCGTTGAAATACGAAAAAGTTAAGATAGAGCTTGGAATTTCAAGCTGACCTGCCAAATCGCCATTGATAACGACACTGCGCCATTATCGATAAATCCAAATCATCGCGCGTCGGCCATGATTTGCAGTCTGCAAGTCGTTCATGTGAACTTGTGATTGAAAACGATAACCATTGATTGGGAGCAGAGAATTGAAGCAATTTGCAAGAACGGCCAAAATTTTCATAGCGCTGGAATTTGAGCGACTCCATTGACGAGCGTGTCGTTTGCAAGCTGTGCTGTTTTGGACAATCGGAGTTTTGTTTTTATAAATCATCTTCGAAGGTTGATAACGTTCATACATGACAAAATTATTGGTCCCCATTTTTAATTGCTGGAGCTAACCCAGCCGATCAATTTGACAAGAAAATAATGGGAAATTGTTTTAGATGTTCTAACAAAAATTAAAAATATTTGCTAATACTTAATAATACAATATTATTTACTATTAATATATTATTAAAACAATATTGAATACTACTATAATATTTTGTATTATTAATAGGAGTTTTTAAAAAAATAAATAAAAAAAGAAAAGTATTTAAAAATAAATAAATTAGCAATCATATTCATAAGTATTAATAATTATATGATAATAATATAGTATCAGCAATAATATTATATTAATACATAATATTATACTAATAATATATAGTATTATATTAATAATATAAAATAATACATTAATTATAAAATAATATTGGATAATGAATATTAATATACGTATTTTTTACTTCAAATTTGACTAGATTTGTAATTATTTTGTTAGAATAAATTATGTATTACAATTTCCATTATTAATACCTATGACTATCCGTAAATTTTTTTTAAAAAAAGTAATTATATTTATACTTATTTTTTGAATTTGACTAATTTGGTACGTTTCCAAAAATAATAAATTCATTGGTTTGATTTTATATCAATCTCATTTTCCTACCATTTCATTATCTTTTGTTAAATGATTTTTTGGTTGAATTTTTATTGTTTTTTTGGAATAGAAACTTAATCGAACTAATAATTTTTATTTATTTGTTAAAAATAATTAAAACTAATATATCTAATATTGTGTTAAAATACTGAAGTAAATCAATGAATCAATTTGATTCGGTTGAGTTTGATCGTTACTATTACCACTCGTGACATCTTGAAATGTTTTTATTTGAACCGAAAAGAATAGTAGTTTGATAGTTTCATTGTTTTGTAGTAATTCATTCAACATCATAATCATGAGTTTTATCTCAAAAATTGATATTTGACTTTCATTTATTTAAAAGCAATAATATCATTTTTGAGGGTCTATAATTCCCTCCTCGACTTATATTAAAAACAAAAAGACAAAAAGTTTCCATTTGATTTATTTTAATAATGCGCTAATTGTTTCTTCAAAAACAGATAATGCGCTAATTGTGGACGTGATTGGCGGAGGGCTCCATGTCCACGTGTGTGCGTTTCTAAAATTTGTTAGTAGAGATAATTTTAATTGGTTAGAATATTATTTTGCCCACTTTCAAATTTTGAGTCTTAGGTACTTTGCTTTGGACAAAAAAACCTCAAGTGGGATCTCAAAAAAAAAACCTTAAGTGGTATCACGTGCAACATTTTTTGTTTTGTTTTGTTTATTTTATTTTTTATTTTTTTTATTTCAACTATTGGAGGATGAGGGGCTCGAATTCAAAATTTTTTGGTTATTAAGTGTACACTAATGCCACTTGAGTTACTGGTCTTGTTAAAATTAAAAAATTAAAAATTATTTGTTCAACTCTATAATTAGGGGAATAGAATCAACATGTGCAATTCTATAATCATTAAATTATAACTTTGTTTTCTTTCTCACTCAAATATTGATTAATTAATACTTTCCAAAAATTAAAATTTATTTTTTTGTCAAATTTAAATTTTAAATTAATCGAAATTTTAATAATAATGTTAATAACTTTATCACTAACAAAAACAAAATGCCACCATATTGATAAAATATCATGTTAAGGTTTTTTTTATTTCTAATAGGTTTATTGCATAAAAGTTGATCTTCAAAAGTTCATAGATCATACACGAACAAAATTTAAAATATATATATTAAAATTATTTTTATTATTTTTATTTTGCTAAATGTATACTCACAGATCATAAATAAGCTATGATTAAAATTTATAGCTTCACCCATTTTTAAAATTCTTTGAGAAACTATTGTAGATGTTTAGCTCTACTCAACTAGTTCCCATTCCAAATATTATTGAATAAAAATAACTTTATGCTACCAACAAAAATAACAAATAGATTTTTTACCCAAATTTGTTGACTTTGCAATATTCTATCCTATTTGGTAGTTATTTATTATTTTTCTGTACCAACTCAAAAACCGGATCTAAGTTAACAGCAAATACAACTTTTTTTATCTTGAATTAAAAAAAAAAAAGAAGATATATCTTTCCTTCAAAGTACAATAACTAAGATAAAACCTTTAATAACAATTTAAAGGGTATACTTTAAAAAGAAAAAAAAAGTATGTGGGCCGCCTTGATGTTTTAAGCCCACGAGCGTGAGGAAGGTATGCTGAAGAGCCCAAACATGCCAGCCCGCTCAGATGAATCAGTATTGGGCTATTTAACGTAATAGTCACAGGCCCACGATTTATCTTTCTCACAGTAGCTTGGAGATATCAGTATTTTTGTCATTAGTTCAAATTTTCCCACCTCTAATTATTGTATAATTAAAAAAGTATGCATATGTTTATCAGTATAAATAAAGTTATTCTTTTATTCGATTATAATTGGTGATAGTAATATTTAAATTTATAACTTCTTAATTACGAACACATTGATATAAATATAATTATTATTTTTATTAACGATACTAACCAACCTCTTGAATTTATTGTAACCTGTAATCAATTTACTTCATCATTATAGACGAAACAAAACAAAAGGTAAATGTTTGCACAACTAATTAAAATATTATAGCTTACAATAAGCTACAACAAAAATTATGAGATTCTTTTTTATTTGAAATATTAGTACAAAAAGTTCATATAACTTGTATCTCTTATGTAAAACAAAATCAAAAGAAGCTCTACAATCATATAAAAAAGACTACGTAATAATTTTTAAAACCTAAAACAAAATTATAATGTAGTTGTTGAAGATTTGGTTTTGAGGATATGCTTCTCTTGAGGTCTGAAAGGATCTCTTGTGATATTAATTTATAGACTCTCAATTATGTCTCTACTTCTTTAATATATCATGATGTTATATTTTAAGAACAAGCTAGTGCTGGTTGAGGTTTAGAACAACTTAATTATAATTGAACAACCCTATGAATCATAATTACACAGAGATTAAGGGGGTGTTTGTCTGCCATATTTAAGGACGATTTAGATTGAAGATTTACTAATTTTTCATTGAAAAACTACCTCCATACGAGTTTTTGTAACTCCTTAAAATAAATTCTCATTTTTACTATTAAAAATAACTCCTCATTTCTAATCAATCATTTTTAATAATTCATTTATAACTACTCAATCATTTTTAACCACTAATTTATAATTATTCATTTATAATCACTTAAAATAATTTATTTTTAACTATTCATTTCTAATTATTATTTTTGAAGTATTAAATATAATTACTTATTTTAAATTTATATTCAAATAAATTTTTTACTCTAACCCCTATAAAAAAAATCGCATTCAAATAAATTTTTGGTTATTTCTCAATTTTTAACTTTTCAAAATAAATTTTCAAACTAATTTGTCATAAAAACCTCATCCAAACCCCTCCTAAATCGTTCGTCAAAAACCAAATTAGTAATGTTTTGTCTTCTTTTATGTTTTTCCCTCCTTTTTAAAAAATCCCCACACAAATACGCATTTTGTCAAACTCCGTGGCCCCACCGCTCCATCCAGATCACGCGTGCTTGATCCAACGGCTAGAATAGCATCCCATACTATACGGAAATCATTTCGATCCAACGGCTCTCAGAGCTCTGGGTTTGACTATTCTCTGTCAAATACATAATACACAGATTCCAACAAAACCCAACTAAAATTCTTTAAATACCATATTACCCCTCCCGTGTTCTTCTCTCTTTCTCATCTTCCTGCCAGATCTCTAAGCTTGCAGACTAAATCTGAGCACTGATCCACCGAACTCTTGCCAAAATTCTTCGATCGTGTTCGTTTCTCTGCATAATTCATCTCTGAGATCACGTACGTGAAATTTTTCGTTTCGATTTTTGAGGAAACTTGTTCGTTTTCAGTAATGGAGTTAGGGCACGTAGAAATTTTTTAGGGTTCTTGTTGAATTGCTGGATGTGTAGTGGGAGAAGTTAATTACGAGTGAATTGTACTTTCGGAGAGCTTATTGTTGTACTTTTTGTGGTATTTCTTTACTGTAATTACTTTTGGTGTCTGGGGTTCTCATGCGACTGGGCTTTTGCTAAATTTTACTTGAAATTACTGTGTTAATGATTCTGATCTTGTTAATCTGTCCTTTTTTTAAAATTTTTTTTGGGTTGATTTGCACTTGATTCCATTTCTTTCACTGTATAGATAATGAGAAAATTTAGTAAAGTGAACGAATTTGTTGGTTTGTTTAATTCTGTTCAGAGTAGGTTGCAAATTTGGGAGTACTTTCATTTTAACCTCATACATAGGGGTGTTCATACATTTCCTGAAAACCGATTTGACCGACCAAATTATTGGTCTGTTGGTTTTCCATTATATGTCGGGCAGTGTCGATTAGAAAAATATTTAATCAAAATTTATTTTTTTTATATATAATATTAATATTTTTCATATAATTAATTAGATTTCTTATGAAATTATTGCAAAATTGACTTAAGTTTAAGCGTTTTAAACATTATTCAGTAGATTCACTTTTTAAATTTAATTTTCAAAGTTTCATTAAGATTTTTTTTATGATATTTATGACTGTTCAGGTCAGCTTTTGTGCATCTCGACTAATTTTTTTTTTTGTTTCATTAAGAATTGTACAAAAATATATTTTTTTAGTATAAAAAAAAGAAAAAATTAATGATCTAAGCAACTTAACCTACCTGTCGGTTCCGGTGTTAATTTTCACCGAAAACAAAC
>JBBMKA010064972.1:15814-83146 GCA_037833695.1 Sechiopsis laciniata
ATTTGTTGTCTGGATAATTCATAAAAACAAACTATTAGGCATAAGGAAAACTGGTCCTCTATTGGGCAAAAGGGTGGCTCATTTGGTGAGATTTGCATTATATATCAGTATCTTATACAAATAGCTACACCATGCTATGTAAACTAGTCCCCATATATTTTAGATTCGTAGTTAATTAGATATTTCAAGATTGAACCTGTGAATGTAGAGTTAAAATGGATATTACTAAACAAGATAATCAACGCGGTAAAAAAACACAAAAGTAAGAGAATTAAAAATAGCAATCCCAAAATTTTATTAGCATCATTATTCACGACAAAGAAAATGGTAGAAGTGAATATCTCAAATTCCTACATCCCTACTCAAAATTCTAACCTGGCCTATAGAGAAAAACCCTACAAATCCATAAACAAAACTCAAAGCCATGAAAAAAACAGCCCTAATTCAAATTATAGCTAAGCTGCACAGGAAAATAAACCTCTCCATCTCCAACAACAATGGTGTGGCCACCAGTGGGGAGCAGATTATAGCCAGTGAAATCAACAAGCCCCAAGCTCTTACAAGCATTCAACTTAAACTTAACCGTTTTGGAATCTCCAGCCTTCAAATACACCCTCTCAAACCCAACCACTTGCTTGATATGAGTCGAAGAAACTCCACTCGGCGGCTTCGAGTACACGATCAAAACTTGGCTCCCATCTTTTTCACCGGTGTTCTTAACTTTGATCTTGAACTCGAATTCCTCGGAGCAAGCCAGGTCGTCGATGAGGACGGCGGCGCAATCGGGCTTGAAGGCGGTTTCGTTGTAGGCCATGTCGCGACATTGGATTGATTGGTCGAGATTGACGACGATGGATCGTTTAGCTGAGGTTAGAGTTTGATTGAAAGAGGTGTAGCTGAGGCCGTATCCGAAGGGATAGACGACGGGGCCGTCGTAGAATTTGTAGGTTCGTCCTGGATAACCGAGGCTTTCTACGGGTCGAAGTGGCATTGATGTCAATGGAAGCTTGTTCACATAGTCGGCTTCATACCATGTCACCGGTAATCTTCCTCCTGAAATGAGACACCAAAATTTTAGCTCTAATTTCAATTGTAATTATAAACCAATGGCCTACGATTACTTGTAATTGAGCTTTTATGTATTTTAGTCCATTTGGTAAAGTTTTTGTATTGTGTGTTATTCTTTCATGTTCTTTAGTGTTGTCATTTTGATTGTTGTCATCGTTTTCATAACATAACCGTAAATTTATAAGCCAAGGCATGCTTGTTTAGGCAAAGTTGTTTTGAAAAAGGTGTGCAAGTTATAACACTAAATTAAGAAGTTAATGTATGCTTGTTCTTTCGAACCTGGATTGAATTTTCCGAAGAGTACGTCGGCAATGCCGCGACCGCCCTGTTCACCAGGATAACCAGCCCAGACAATGGCTTTGATGTTGGCATTATCCTTAGCAAAAGAGATGTCGATACCGCCGGCGGACATGATGACAAGAACAACAGGGCCCTTAGAGACAAGGGCAACTTGTTGAATGAGCTGAGTTTGGAAACTAGGAAGAAGAAGATTAACTCTATCCAAGCTCTCTGCTTCAATGGACAAATCAATGCCAGCAAAAATGACAGTTGCATCAGAGTTCTTGGCAGCTTCCATGGCTTTAAATATGAAGGTATCGTTTTTGCAAGCCACATTAGCACAACCCATTTGGTAGTTTACTTTTGCATGTTCTGATATCCCATCAATTGGAGATTTCACTCTGCATGGAATTCCTGTAACAGAACAAAAACAAAACATTTCTCCATTTAATGGGTTGATTAAATTCAATATTTGATTAAAAAAACATCGATTTAATTGTAGAAATATCAATTTTCGTCTGGCAATTCCCGTAGACGAGAAATGGGAGAGTGAGCGGAGAAAAATTTCCCAAATAAACGGAGACGGTGACAGGATGAAAAATTCTCCCATCCTCTACATTTTATTTTTAAAAATGTATTTTTTTTTCATAATTAACTATTTAATTGAAATTAATATATATTTTGTGAAAAATTAACTTTTTTGAAAATTAAGACTCTCCAAGCAGTTTATGTACATCTCTTACTAATGACATTTGAATGTCAAAAGAAAGAATCCGTAGAAAATTAATTTCTAGGTAGCTAACCACCATGAATTAAAAAAAGGAAAAAAGAAATTAAATGTGTAAAATTTCCAGATCTCAGAATCTCAGCCCCCAGGCAAAAAAAAACAAGACGGAGAAGTCGCTTCCGACCTTCGCCCCGTGGACAACTCTATTTAATTGGATAAAAGTGGTGATGTTTTGGGGTTATGTTTTGACCTGCATAGTTGCCAATCATGGCAGAAGTGGCATTAGCATGGGGTCCAACAACAGCCACAGTTTTGACAACAGAAGGATCAAGAGGCAAAGTGTTGTTATCATTCTTGAGAAGAACAGTTCCTTGTCTGGCAGCTTCAGTGGCCAATTCAATGTGTTCATCAGAGCAAACATCTTTTTTTCCAAGTGATTGAAATCTAGGGCTTCCATCAAAGAACCCAAGTCTCATTAGAACAACATACAAATAGTTTAGAGATTTGTCAATGGTTTTCACTCCAACTTTCCCTTGTCTTACTGAGCTTTCTGTGTAATCTGGGTAGAATTTACCACAATCCAAATCCAACCCTGAAAAGTTTACATTAAAAAAGAATTAGAATTGATTCATGGACTTTGCAAAAGAAAAAAAATAAGCATAACCAAGAAAAAGAAATTTGAAAAAAAGTGTCAGAATCTACCTGCTTTGAGAGTTTGAGCTACAGCATCTTCATTTGTGTCGTCTAGAAAATGTGCATTATCAACCATAACCTCAATTGAGTCACAATCTGCAACAATGTACCTGAAAAAAGAAAGAAGCATTAGATTTTTTTTTTTTTTTTTTTTTGAATAAAAAAATTCAAGTTCATCACTTATCAAATTAATTTTTAGAAATCATATACTACTCGTTAGTCAAGACATGCACACGAGATATAGACACGATACCACACAGACACATAGACACGCCATTATTTGAAAATGTAGGACACAAATACAATGACAGATTATTTATTTTGTCATGTCAACCGCCATTTGAAATAAATAAGTCTTAAATGAGGGTGTCCATGAAATGTCTATGTCCATTAAGTGTTCAAAATTTTTTAAAAAAATAATAATAATAAATGAGGACACCAAATTTCAAGTTTGAGAATGGACAAACAAATAGAGCTTTTGTTCAAAAAAATACTTAAACACTTCCTAGATGTTCACCAAAGATCATTTAAATTGGACAGTGATAGCTTTTGTACAAATTACAATATGGGAATGAAAAGAAAAATATACTGGATTTAGTTTGAGAATGGACAAACAAATATAAATGAATTGATTTATTATTATTATTATTATTTTTATTATTACCCATGAAGGTTCCAATTGCCTCTAATTGTGTCCTTCAAGAGAACTGGATCAGCACAAGTTGGAATGCCATTAACTCTGTTATAAGAGCACATCACACTGCTCACATCTCCTTCCTTAACACACATCTCAAATGGCTTAAGGAATGTCTCCAACATGTCTTGTTCAGTCACCTGATCCAAAGTTAACAAAAAAATAAATGTTGTTGACATAAGTTATGTAATCTATCTTTATAGATAATTTGAAGTAACTTTTTTCATACCCTAGCATCGAAATGGTAGCGATCGACGCCAAGCCAATTGTCAACATCATAAGCAGCATAGTGCTTGCAACATGATGAAACCTTGAGAGGTCTAGAGTTCAAATCTGTGGCATTTTCAGTTCCTTCCACATCTTGAAGACCTCTAACATAATTCACAGCGTATTTACCTACGACGAAAGGGTCCTCGCCAGGGGTTTCCAAGGTTCGTCCCCATCTCGGATCTCGAACCACATTGATGTTTGGACTCCAAAATGTCAATCCAGCCCTCCCTAGATTGTACATTGCCCTCGCTTCAGTCGAAACCGCCTGATATAAAAACAACACACATTATGATCTTTATTTTTATTTTTTTTCCAAAGAAGAGCTATTGAAAGTTGTCCACTTACTTGACCAATTGTTTTCCAAAGAGCTTCATTGAAGGTAGCTGCAGTGGTGATGACATTGGGGAAGCTAGTTGCACCGGGCACAACATCGTCAAATCGAGTACCAGGGCCAACATTGGAGACACCATGGAGAGCCTCCGACCACCAATTGTACAGTGGAAGCCCAAGACGGTCTACTCCGACAGCACGGTGACCAAGCTGAGCAACTTTCTCGGACAATGTCATTCTATCCACGAGATCCTTGGCCCTCTCGGGAAAAGAGAGAGACGAATCACAAAAGCGAAATGAAGATACGTCTAAGCCAAGATTGGCATATCGAGACGGATCACATACAAAAGTGAAGTTGTTAATGGCTGGAGATTCATCAAGTAGAGCTCTTCTAGGAAGATTTCTAGCACTGACTGCTAGAATAAAGAACATAGCAATAATTGAAACCATGAGTGTTGATACATAGGCCATAGTTAATTATTTTTTGTTTAAGAACTGAGGATAAAGGATTGGAAGTGTAGTATATTTATAGGGGGTTTTGATTTTATTTGTTGCGTTACAAGTAAAAATTTGTTAGATTTTAGTTGAGATTGAGAAAAAATTGGCTTAGTTATGAACAGAGCAACACATGTTGATTTTTTCAAATTCAAACCTTTAATTTCGAAATTTAGACAACCAAAAAATTAGTTCTAAATTTTTGGTTCGGTTGAGAGTTATTAATTTTTCCATTTAAGAACTTTATGCAATTTTATTCCTTTAGAGTGTTTTTTTTTTAAGTCTAATATTTGAAGTTTACCACTTATGAATTGGTCTAGTCATAGAAAGTCTTCCAAATGAAAGTGGTTATGAATTCTAAAAAATAATTTAATTTGTTGACATTCAAATGTTATAAGGTGAAGTAATATATATCTTAAAAATGGTCGAAATATACGTAAGTTACGATATTTTAATTGAGAATATATGTAAATTATTGTTAAGATAAGTTGACTTCTGACTCTAATACTTTATGTTACTCGACTTATTTCATTTGTGTTTTTGGCAACTTATGTATAACTATGTATCAAGTACTTGAAAGGATTGGATCACACATTTAATTAAAGAAATTATTCATTGAATTTTACTAATATAATAATTATACTTTTTAACAAACATGTAGTATTCTACGAAAGCTTATGGATTTGAATCATCCTTCCTAAAATAGTACATCAAGAAGTCATGTAACTCACGATATATATAGGTGCCATTTTTTTCTTAAATGATTCTTCTTCTTATTTTTCCTTTCCTTTATTGTTAGTTTCTTTCGCGCTCGATGATAATTTTGGATAAGAATGACCATTTTTAGTGAGCCTTGCCAAAACCCGCCCTAACCAGTAGCCAATTCTCATTTAGGTGGAGAATAGAGTAGTAAAGGAGAAAAAAAAAGTTAGGATAGGATGATAAAACCCGTGCCAACTCGATTTATATTTTATATTTATTTTTAATATACATATACATAACATACAATTAAAAAAAAAAAAAAAAAATTCAAAATCTAATTAAAAATTAATAAATATGTGACAATCAAAGTTAATTATTATGCTACAAAACTTCATAATAAATTTAAATTAAAAAGAGTGACGGAGATGAGACCGATAAAAAAGTAAACATATCTATCCTAATTTAGGGATGGACCTTTAGGACAGCTGGGCTTATCATGGCCCAATTAGACCAAGATGGGACTGAAAAAACTGGCGCATCGTCTTCATTGCGTCATTTGAAAGCACAAATTCAAGGGTTGAAGAAAACAGAAATGGCGGGACTGAGAAAACTGGCGCAATTGAAACCCGTAGCCGAAGAAGCATTAGCCGGAACAGTGTTCTTAGCCAAATTTCTCTGTGGTCTTCACGTCGCCAACACATACGTCTGCACCGCCGCTCTCGTAAGTTCAATCCTTCGTTTCTTTAGAAATCAATGGCTTGTAGCCCTAATTTTAAGGGGATATTCCCTCTGTTTGTAGACCTACGGTCCCAGCATGCTCCCTACTCTGAATCTAACCGGCGATTTCATCTTGGCTGAACGAATTTCCACTCGTTTTGGCAGAGTCGCCGTCGGCGATGTTGTTCTTGTTAGGTCGCCGGAGAATCCTCGGAAAGTAATGGCGAAACGGTTGATGGGTATGGAGGGTGATTCTGTTACATATGTTGTGGATCCGAAGAACAGTAATTGGTCCGAAACTGTTGTGGTATGGCTGATTCTTTGCTTGATTTTTCTTGGGAAATTTGCACAAACTACCAGAGTTCGTAACAATTACGCCCTTAAATTAATTACAACGAGAGATGACGGAAGTTGACGAAGGGAAATAAACTTTTTTTGATATGATAATTGTATTTCTATTATAATATTTAAACTGAACTAGTTTGCAACACTTATCAAACTATAAGGGGTGTAATTGATCAAATTAATAGGTTAAGGGTGTAATTGTTACAAACCCCAATAATTTAGGGGTGATTTGTGCAATTATCCCATTTTCTGGAATTTCATAAATTGTGTTTTGTTTCAATGTTGTACTAAGATTGTTCTGTTATTTTGCTACTGTGTGTGCAATTAGGTTCCTAAGGGGCATGTTTGGATAGAGGGAGATAATATCTATGATTCAAAGGATTCAAGACAATTTGGGGCTGTCCCATATGGTCTTCTGCAAGGGAAAGTATTCTGGAGGGTAAGTGGAGTGGAGGATAATATGTTTGATTCAAATGGTTGTTGTTCCAGACAAAAACCCAGAAATTATATGCAGGTGTTATATGATTTTATTCAGTTTGCATTGTGATTGTGAATTTGAAAGTGTAGAAAGTTGCACGAAGGTTGAAGATTAGCAAAATTTAGGAGATGTGAGCTTGTTTGGGAGGGCTACTTAGGAATAATTTTTGGCTTTTCATAACAGATTTTAGAAACTATTACCAGAAGGCTTGTAGAAGTAATAATTATGCACTTAGATTTGTTGTCTAGGAAATCCATAAAAACAAACTATAAGACATAAGCAAAAACTATCCATCAAGGGGGCGCAAAAGAAGACAAACTTGATGAGATTTGCATGATAGATCTCTAAGAAATAGCTGTGACTTGGGCCAAAAGAAGGGCAAATTTGATGATATTTGCAGGATAGATCTCCAAGAAATAGTTGACTCATACAAATAGCTGACCATGTTTTGTAAACTAGTTCACTTAGATATGACCCTATGTTTAGGTGAATGTATGAAAGAGATTAGTTTGTGTAATTACTGTCAATCTTATATATTTTGTTGCTTTATTTTTTTCTATTTATTATCAGCTTTTGACTGCAGATCTGTGAGTACTTGTGATTGCTTCCATTGTCTTAAAACAGCTTCCAATATCTATTATATGTTTAGGTGTGGCCGCCTAAAACTTTCGGACGGTTGGAGAAGAGAAAATCAAATGAGACAGTCGTGTGAGGTAAGCTCAAGTGCTCTTCAACCTAAGATTCTTTGTCATTTAGGAGTTATTTATTTATTTTTATGGCATTCTCTTCTTTTTATTTTTATTTTTATTTTTAAAAGAAAGAATGATTATTTTTATGGCTTTCTGGCTAGTATTTGGGCGCTTGGTTGGACTATGGCAGCTACTTAGATTCTTATTTTAAAAAATATTCTTTGAAAAGATGAAAATAATCTGGCAGAGAAATAGTTTGATAGGAACACTACCAGGACTAGTATATCAAAACCATTCTACTTTGTCATGTATAAGTTATAATCATTCTGAATTGATCAAGTGATTAAGAGAGTCTAGGTGAGTTATAACCCACCTAGGATTTTTTTTTCTTACAAAGTTCCTTAACAATCAAATATAGTAGGCTTAGATATCAAGTGGTTGTTTTGAAAAAATAGTCGAGATGTAGTGTACACAAGTTGACCGGGAGAATTATGGATATAAACCCTAAACCCTAAAATTGGTCGCAATGGTCGAAGGTTGGGCTTTAAAGGTGTGCTCCACTCAAGATCCAAGTTCGACACTCATCTGTGATATTAATTTGTACACACTTTCTATATCTTCATTCCTTTGATGTCTCTTAGTGCCTGATCTAGGAATGGGCGTGGCTACCCCGGGTATAGTGGAGCAAAACTCTGATTTCCCAATTTCTAAAATATATATATAATCGAATTTAACTTCGGTGATGATAAACATGAATTCAAGAACCAGGGAAATTCCCAGGGAAACTTCTGAAAAGTTTTTCTTCTCTTAATGGTAACAAATCAGTAGAAATAGTTTCCAAATACAATTTTTCCCTATTGATTGTTGCAAGTCAAAGGTCCCTTTTTTGTTTGTTTATGTGTGAATATTGTTTGTTTTGCTTTGGTGTTAGATAAGAACACTTTGAAGAAAATTTCATTAGTGCTATTTGGTCACCTCTGGTTTCTGTTGTTATCTTCAGAAGCTATTCTGTCGTTGTCGTTGCTGCGGTTGCGGTTGCGGTTGCGGTTGCTAATGTCTCTATACATTAATGATTTACGAAGATGTGAGAGGCTCAAAATCCTTCATAATGCCTCTATAGTCTCTGGAATTTACGTGGAGCTCCATTGCCATGGATGATCGTTTCTGTATTCTTTCTACATTTGTGTACTATTAAAGCCCTTTTTGACTGAATGTTTCCAATCCCTTCACCTCTATATAGCTTAGGGACGGACGTGGTTACTCTTGTTTCAAAAAAAAAAAAAATCCCTCCACCTCTATGACAAATCATCTTTCTAACATTTTCCAATCTCATTTTATAGCTTAGAACGATGTGGAGTGCAGTTGAACAGAGATTCTTGGACTACGTAACATGTTATCCATTTTGTAATTATAGGAATTGAACCGATAAGGTCAAATGTAAGAACAATAGCTCAACTAACATAAATGTATATTTATATATATAGGCTCAATCATAGATTTAAATCCACTATTCTCAAATTGTTCAACTAAAAAGGAAAATGAAAATTTAAAAATACGATAATTTTTTAAAAATAGTTCACACGAGTGATTGTATGAGATATTATAATAGCATACAATTTTTCAGTTGTCCAAGTTATACCTAGTTAGAAGCTGAAAGCCTCTTGAGTTAAGATAAGATGTGGAAAGTTCAAATTTCCACCTTATATATGGTATGGTATGGAAGAAATATTAAATATTATATATGGTTGTATGGTATTATAATCACGAAGTGATAGGGGTAATGTAATAAACAATTGTAACAATTGTCAATTATTATTTTAAATGCCAATGGTTTGAACTCTACTTTCAAATCCAAAATTAATAAATAAATAAAAAATTGTTGATTTGTGATACACGAGCAAATCATTACTTTCAAATCATCAAAAACAATAACAAAATGAAAAGAAAATCGGGACCTTTATCATTTGAATTTTAGGATTACAGAATTTGTTTTTTACATTTAAGAATCAAATTTCATTGTTTTTTTTTTAATGACGATTCTACCTTCGTTACAAAAATTAAAAGAGGAGCTTCAAAGAACCTTGTAAAAATGAATCTTTAAACTAGATTTAAGATTTCCGTTTCATTAAAATAATTTATTTTGTATAAATAAATCTCAACTTATAAACCATTAAATCAACACATTCTACATATATGACCAATCAAGTTAACTTTGTATGACTGAATGAGATATTTTTATGTGCGTTTGGCAATATAGATATTTCATTTTTTCCGATTGGCAATTTGGATATTTCATTTTCATTAATATTATCTGCTTGATTTTTGCATCATTTATCCATTTTATACACCTTCAAAAAATTTAACGTACACATAATAATTGTTTAGGGACAGCCTTGTTCGTAAACTTGGTGTCTCTATGCATACCGAAGAAACTCTCAGGTTTGAAAATTGGAAGCCAATTTAATTATAAAATTTCTTTGTTGTTTCAAATTTTAACCTTGAAATAGACAGTGTCTTTGATCATGTAATGAGATCAACTATTAAATCAATAATCTCTCTACAAATAGTTAATCTCAAATTTCCGTTATAAAAAATTACGTACAATAAAAATAATTGAGATAGACAGTAATTGGTATTTGAACGTATGCTCAAATTTTTCGTGAATTTGCGCATAATTTCAAATATCAATTATTCTCTAAAAAAAAAGAAAAAAAGAAAACTAAAAACTAAAGAAAGACTACAATCAAACGGCCAGTTAGAAGTCAAAGTGTAGAATGAGGATGGAGACAACCATGCCAACGTTGTCACAACAAAGCCTCACTCACATACGTTCTCACTTTCTATATATGTCAATCAAAATCCACCAACAAAAAAAAAATAACATACCAATTCAAACCAAAACAAAGAAAATCCCTTCCCCCCAATTCAAACCTCAATCTCCCATGGCCAAGAAGCAAACAAAGGGTCGACAAAAGATCGAGATGAAGAAGATAGAGAACGAAGACGACCGGCTCATAACATTCTCAAAGCGCCGGTCGGGCATCTACAAGAAGGCCAGCGAGCTAGCCACGTTGTGTGGTGCTGAGGTTGGCGTGGTTGTGTTCTCCCCAGCCGGAAAGCCATTTTCATTTGCGCATCCGTGCATTGAAGCCGTGGCTAGCAAGTTCCTTAATGAAACTCCGCAGCCAAACGACAACATGCACCCGCTCGTGGAGGCGCATCGGCGGTTGAGAATCAACGAGCTGAACCAGCAGCACAACCAGCTTCTGAGCCAGCTCGAAGCAGAGAAGGAGAAAGGGAAGGCGCTCGAGAAGTTGAAGAAGGTGAGGGGAAACCACGAGCGTGGCTGGTGGGAGACGCCGACCGAGGAACTCGGCACCGAAGAATTGCAACAAGTTGATGGAATGTTGGGAGATTTGTATCAAAATGTTTGTGATCAGCTGAAAGAGAGAGGAGTTATTGGATCATCAGGTTCAAGCTTGATGGGGTTTAACAATGGAGGTGAAGAAACTATTCCTTTTCATATTTTGGGAAGTGATTCTTCTACTACTTATCAGCTTCCTCCTCATCAATTTGGTTATGGGCATCATCCATGAATGATTTCTTCTCTTCTCATGATCTCAATAAGTCAAAGGAATGTTTTGTTGTTGTTTGTGTGTGATGTTGATCTATTTATTTTGTGTTGTCTTTCATGTGTCTAGGGTTTTCTTGTGGGGTAAAAAAAAAAAAAAAAAAAAAATCTACTACTTTGTTTTGTGTTGTCTTTCATGTGTCTAGGGTATTCTTATGTGCAAGATTATGTGTTAGTTTTTCGTATATCTGTACTCTAAATTTGTCAATTTTTAGTTCAATATCACTTGAGAAGATGATAATGATTCAAACTCATTAACTTTTTAATACATGCTAATTGAACTATTGATTTTGTTGACTAAATTTGGCAATTTAAGTACATCTTAACAATTAAGATATTTATACATGATAGAGAAAATATTAGAGCTTCCAAATTTCTTACTCCTACTTGTTATTGAACTCAAAGATTTTATAGGTGATAATATTATTTTGCTTAATATATATAAAGTATATAGACAAAAATGATATTTTAATATTTTTATGCATACCCATTCCAAATATTTTCAAGTTGAATATAACTCAAATGACTAAGAGGTTATTCGACAACAAATCCTACCACTATAAGAATGGTAGGCTACTAACTCAACTGACATAAATATCTCCCAGGTTTAATGGTGGTTTAAACTAAAAATTAAATAAAGAAAGAAAGAAAGAAAAAAAAAAAGACAACGACCAATTCATAAATATCCTCAAAAGTTAAAAATGTACAAATTCTATTCTACCTTCTAGTATAAATAAACAAATCTAATTTCCAAAAAAAAAAAAAAAAACCAAATCTTACTAGGATGATTCCTAATTTTAATATAATTTGTTGAGTACAAAGTAAACAAAATATTATACGTTTAACAAGTTCCTTGAGAACTCATGACCTCACAGAAAATATTGTATTGAGTTTTCCTTCTTGGCTATTTCAAAAAAAAAAAAAAAAAGTAAAGTTTTCTTATTGGGTAATATATTGACAGAGTCAGATTCAAAGACCGGATGGATAGATCTGTTCGACATATAAAAATAAATTATAAAATATAAAGATATTTTAAAATGTGTTCCTATCCAGATATTTCATTACATATTATTTTTTAACAAAATGCATTATTTTTATATAAAAATATATATTTCTTACAAAATTTATATATATATGATTTTTTCATGTCGTCTACTAATGGACAAATAAACCCAGCAAAAATTGCTCCACTGTCATTATTTTGTTTCTTCAAGTAAATGTCTTTGTCCTTAATATTAACTTCTTACAGAACCAAATTAAGGAAGTCAAAATTTCCAGCTTGGCATCCTTAAATTTCTGTTTTGTTTATTTCTTCATGCACATATTATCCATCTCATTTTAGTTTTTTTTTTCTCTTTTAAATAAGAAATTGATACTTTTTATTTCATTAAATTTATGACTTGTTAAAAGGAACATAGGTCCACGTGATTATTTTTCGACACATTATTAACTTCATATTTTTCCGTCATTCATTTCAACTTCATAATGATGGATTCGATCTTAAAAATCGCTATTTAATTCTTATTTTGTTTGAGAGTATTCATATCTTAATTTCTAAAAAGTAAAAAAAAGGTGTAAAAAAAGAAAATTTGTATAGAAAATGGAATAAGATTATACCAACCAAGCTGTCATTATTAACTGCCCTTCGAATTTTTGCAAGAAGCACGTGCATGCATGGCACATGTAAAATTCTCTATCGATGGTATTTTTTTTTAAGTGTACTCTTTTGAATGTTGTATATGAACTCACGGACTACGGTTGAAAAACACCTAACAAGTAGGCGGTGTACAAAATAATCGATCGATAACTCAAGTAATCTGAATAATCCAACTCATATAAGGGTTGGGTTGGTGTCAAAGTGAAATGAAAAATTCGGTTCAATTTACGGGTTGAGGTAATTTGGTTTGTTTCAACCTAAGTAAAATCGATATATGCTAGTGCAATATATTTTTATTTAGAAAGAAATACGATGGCCAAGTTGTTTAATGGTCTCATGTATACAAAACAATAAGGTTCAAGAATCCATTTCCTTTCTTTTGAATTTCCTTCCATTCTTTTATATTTCTTTCAGCTCTATTGACTAGGATTTAAACCTTTGGTCAAGATTAAATTTTTAATTAGTTCATCATCAGAATTAATATTTATTTAAATTTGTCTCACTAACCTGTGAACCGAGTACTAACTCAACTCAACCCAAAAATAATGAATTGGACTGAATTGATTTGTTTTTATAAATGGGTTAAAGTGTTGGGTTGGGAAAATTGTCCACCCATATTTTAAGTTGATTTAAAAATTTCCCTTGATTCAACCCATCTCGTATACACATTGTCTCTGCTAAAAAAAGTGCACATCAACTATGAACATTCTAAACCTTTTGCAAATTAATTTGGGTTAATTTGGGTTAAGTATTATTTATTTCTTTTCAGTTTTTGCCTCAATACTTTCAATCTTTTCATTATAGTCATTAATTAGTTTGCTTGTTTTTTTTGTTTTTTTTGTTTTTTTGAGTATTTATGTCAATAACAAGGTGATAATAAATTTGAAAAGAATCATATTTTGATAATATCTATGAATTGGTCTCCATTCTCTTGAACTTTTTAGGCATATAAAGCCGATGACTAATCTCAATTTTCAATTAAAATTAAAACTGTGTAATGTGATTTAAACTCTATTGTAAAAATATAATAGTTATGATCTGAAATTTTAAAATGATTTTTACTACTATTGAAAGATTTCTCGGATGATGATATATTCATTCGTCAATTGAATTATATGCTTAATCCAACTATTTTTTCCTTTAATTTCATATTACATATTTTATGGGAACTTAGAATGATTCTTTTCATACTTGTAGATAGCACTTAAAAATAATTTTTTGAAATATTTGAAAAATTAATCCAAATAAGCTTTTATTTAAATATTTTCTAACACTCAATTAATATGAAGCTAAGTACTCAATAAATAAATAAATATACATATATATACATACATACATTTGAGAATACACATATACATACAGTTAGTAATTGATTTAATTAAATTTACCCTAATCTATAATTTAAATTTCTAAGTTATTGATGGTTTAACATCATTATACATGAAAAAAAAAAACTTCATTTATTAAATCTTTGGCCAATTTATACTAAGTTAATCCATCTCTCGTTTGAGTTTGAGTCTTGAACAGCTTGTAAAATGGGATATCATTCTCATTTTTAAATCTCTTAAAATTGTTAATTATATTACATCATTGAGGATCTAAATGCCATACAAGAATAAAGTAGAAGTATATTTTTCAATTTGATTACGATCCTAAGTTGCCTTCAACTTCAGTACCACTAGGACAAAAGTTTGTTACCTTTGCCTTCAAAATTGAAGAATCTCATAAAAAGGAATTCTATGTCTTCATAAGCGATCAATCATTTCCAACAAGAATGAATTCAATTCATCAAGTTCCATTCATTCTCTCAATTCTCCTTCTAGCTTTGGCTCAGACCTTTTTAGGCTCGGGGACCTAAGCAAATTTTGTCATCTCTTCTTCAATCAGTTTAATTATAACTCTCTTTCGCCATTACTTTCATCTTCTTCGTCCGTTTCATAAAGAATGTATTGGGAATGAATTTTTCGAATATTGTGATATGAGAGTTACAAAGTGATGTTTAAATTTAAAAAAAAAAGAAACAAATTTGAATTTAAAGAAAGGTGGGGTGAGGGGAGAGTGAAGTAGCAACCCATACTTATATTTATAAATATGTCTGGGGCTAAACACATTTAAATAAAGTCTGACCTGGCAGATGGATGAAAAAAAAAATAATAATAATAAGATGAGCATAATTGATGAATTAATTTTTTTTTAATTATATCCATGGCTAAACACATTTATGGTCTGGTCTGTCATTCGTAAATGATTGTTTGTCTCCTTACTACTAAAAAAGTATTCTCCAACCTCCTACTTCAAATTTCTCGTTTTCAACCACATCATGCACTCCACGGAAACAACAGTATAAACTATTTATTTCACCTTAGAATTTTTCAAAATCCATAATCAACGACATTGAACACCAGCAAATCTTGATAGTGAAAGGGTGGATCGGGCAAAAAGAAGTGGTTGTTAGATCCACCCATAATTTGATAAAAAAAACTGTGGTCAATCAATTGAAACTACCTTTAATTGCAAGATATAGTGTAATAACAAGTACAAGGACATCCGTTGGTGAATCACACATGTGCCAAACTATCAAGCTAAACGGAAAAATTTCCCCCTAATTTGAGAGATTGTGGACATTATCCTGGGAGTAAAATGGTTGATTATTCTGGGGAGGTTCGAACAAATCATGTAACTTTAGAGATGAAATTCATGGTCGGAAAATAAAAAATTCTTCTAACCCTTCACTTGCAACCACGTAATACCTTTAATTAAAAATAAGGTTAAAATTCAAATAATTTTTGACGTCAAATCTTAAACTAACATCGGTACGTTAATTAGAATTGTTGTTCATAAAACCTGCTTCTTTGGAAATCCAAAGAGAATTGTATAACGTTGTACTTCTCATTAAACGACTGTTTTCTTTATGAAATTTTTATTATTTTTATACTACCTGTAATAACATTAACAATATGGTTTCATTTTAGTAACAAAAAATAAGTATTAAATATAAGTAACGTAATGAAAGGTTGGAATAATACTTACTAACTTCAATTATAAAATCTAAAAACAAAAAACAAAATGATTATCCAACAGTGTTAGTAACTATTAAAATGTGGTTAAATTAATGAAACAAGTAAGTTAGGTGTTCAAATCTTCATTTTTAAAATGTGGTTAAATAAAAAAAAATAACGAACTTCTTTTAAGAGAAAAAAATAACTCTCGTAATGTATTACAAATTTTCTTTTCTTCCATTTCTATACCCCACGAGATTCTCAACTTCTTTACAAGTCGTCTAGTTGTATTTTTTGATCTGTTTGTTTGTTATTACTCCAGCCATCCATAAGTGTTTAGATTTTTTTATTTTATTATTATTTTTTTTAATTTGGATCTGTTTTTTTTTTTTTTTTTTTTTTTTTTTTTTTTTTTCCTTTTTGGGTTTTTTGGGTTTTCTCGAAATTAGCTATAAGGGTTTAGGTTTAATAAGATTTAAAAAAAAAAAAAAAAAATTCTTTTAATCAAATTTTCTTGAAATTAGTTTGATCAACGGATTCGGGTTTATATAGTTATGAATTTATCTCATTGATAAGGGTTTCATGGTCGATTTAAAAATAAATAAATTTCTCCCAATAAATGAGTTTTGTTGATGGACCTTAAAAATTTTGTGAAATTTAAGGTTGTTTTCTAGTCTGGCCTGGTCGATTCACAAATTGTTTGTAAATAGTATTGAGCTATCAAATTACACAAGGCATCAATCTGTGGATGACCCATATTCACATATTTCCAAGTCAAAAAATATTTGATGTAAAATTATATGAACAATCAAAGTGCTATAGAATGAACATAAAGAGGAAATAAAAGAGTGCCCAATTTAGTGACATAGGACAACACCACTTTCTACCCGGCAGCATTGGAAAGAATATTTTCGAAAAGGGAGCCAAACATACTAGAAAATAGCTACAAAAAAATTAGTCTTTTCTTTTTTGAAACACTAAAAAAAATTCAAAAAATTAATCTCAAGAATGGGATTTCCACCTTCAAAATTGATCTCGAATATGTTAGATCGAAATGATGCGTATTCAATTAAAGTGTATCAGTTAAAATATATACAAAAGTTATAGAGAATTTAGATTGAACAAATTTTAGTATTGCTTATTTTAAATAAGATGAAAGTTAAATACTAATTTTTAAAATCAAACATGCGACTGTTAAAATTAAAATCGTGTACAAAATATTTTTTTTAAATATAATATAAGACAAAGATTTAAATATAAAATATTATCAAATAAAAAATATATATGGACACAAATCATACATTTTTAGGTTAATATATTACTTTAACTCATACAAGCATTAGTTAGTACTAAACAAAATGAAAAGGATTTTTAAAGTTATATACTTGATATTTTGTCGTTTTAACATAAGGTCAACTTAATTAAAATTTATTGTGAATATTGACTCATCTATGGTTGGTTAATTACCGTTTAGAAATAAGTAGAACATAGAATTATGGATAAGAGAGAAAAAGAAATATGGAGAAGAAAGAGAGAGGAAGGAGAATTGGAATAAATTGACATTTAGGCGCAGCCAAATTTTGAATTTTTTTTTGTCAAAATCCATGAATTCGTCAACAGATGTCGATGGGACAGTACCATACAATTCTAATTCAACTTTTATATTGCCACTTATTTGTATTTTTTAATTTTAACAAATGAGAAAATTTAAATTCCCTACAATTACAAAATCACAAGTCCAAGTTTCAAAATTTAAATGATGTCACTACATAACTTTAATAGTTCTCTCTCTATATATTTTATTAGTCTTGGTTCTCTATATTTTATGAGAGAAGCTACCCTCTTACTTAATTTTTTTTTTTTTTTTCTAGTTTCAAAATATAAGGATTAAATTTTTTTTAGTAGGGTTTAATATTTTCAATTTTGAAAATCGAATCCAAAACAATAAAATTGAAATAAATTATTATCAATCAAAATAACTAACTCATTATCAACTCATTCGATTATATTAAAAACACTTAAACATTATAGATTTAAACACTTAATCTAAATCTACTTTTTTTTTTTTAGAAGCCACTTAATCTAAATCTACTTCCAAGCTTACATTTAATTAGTATAATATAAATAGTAAAATTTATATGAATTCTATATTTATATATTAATCTAATTTTTAAGTTTAACAACAATATTTAAAGTTTAAAATTTTATTAATTTCCTAAAGTTGCACCCATGATAGAGTAGTAATTAGAAAACTTCACTTTTTAATTGAATAGGTTGGTAACACATTCATTTGCTTAATTGTAATTCAATTCAATTTCATCATTACAAATTTGAGAGATAATCATGAAGCTTATAAATCAAATTAAAATTAAATTTCAAATCTATCGATTAAAAAAACATTTCCCCCTTATTTTTATTAGTTCCACAAGACGCAAGAGAATGAGTGGAAGGAGCAATAACAAAATACCAGTCCTTCTACACCGTTGACCAATCAAAACCGCGGAGACTAAAGCAATAACTCAAGGGCAAAATGACCAGAATACCCTCCAAAAATATTGGGCGCTTTCCCTACCAATTTCCCTTCTCTTTTTTTTCTCAAAACAATATTTAAAATGTTGAAATTGAATCGTAACCCTCAAGCAAATGAACCTCTTTTTTTCGCTCTGTACAAATAAACAAACCGTTTACAAACAGAGTTCATATCGTGTAGAACAGAGAAAAAACTCAGAGAAAACGAGAGGTTATTTCATGGATGATACAATTGATACGAAGAACGCAAAGAAGACGAAGAATAAGAGAAGATCATTCAATTTCAAGTGGAAATTTCTTAAGGATTTCAAGTGGAAGAGATTGAATCTGCACATTGGATTCTTAGATGCAATAATCTTTCGAATCGTTTCTGTGTTTGAAGCCATTGGGTTGGTAGCGATTGTCGGATTCTTCTTCCTTTGTTATGGCGGATGTCGATTCTAATCTATTCGGGCAAACTCGATTGATTGGTTTGTATGTGATTACAAATTCGCAACTAACCCAATCTTGTATGGTATTGTTGTATAGTTTATTTTCTTGAAATCATTCTTAATTCATTCCATTTTTGTATCTGAATATTAAATAATGTGGATATTCATCTCAAAACTGATTAGTGATGAGAGGAGTGGTCCATTTAATCCTAACATGCTCCTCAAGATTGTGCTTCTTTTAGTTTTATCAATTGGATTTAAATTTCATTTTATTGAACCGAATACCTATTTGAAATTTTTGGACTCCAATACCATATTAGATAGTGTGAGTATTATTAGATAGCGTGAACATCCATCTCGAAATTAATTGGTGATGAGAGGAGTAGTTCACTTATTAAATGTCCATTCTATGCCAACAAGAGCATAACTTTACCGGCATCTTATATAACCTTGTAATCATGAGGTTATAGATTCGAATCCCATTTTTTTAGTACGGTTTGAATCCCCCTTCTCCAATATTGTTGTATCAATAAAGAAAAAATGTTCATTCTCTTAAGATGATGCCTCTTTGAATCGAATCTCTATTTCGGACGTTTTATTTTATCCAATTTGCATTGGTAGGTATCGCTGATTTTTATTTTTTCTAATTGTTCTTAATTTGTTCGTTAACTATTTAAGGTCAAGCATCGCAAGCTAAAATGTAAATAGGATCTTGAATTGTTTTCACTATTTGAGGTCACTGCATTACTAGACGTTTGATTTCTTTTTGTGGCAACTGTAGGTTATGATCGATTTTATGTGATTCAGAAATTTATAATAATTATGTTTGTGTCATAAGGTATTTAATTTTGGATTTTTGTTTAGAAATAGGCTAAATTGAAAAACTATTTAACAAAAAAAAAAAAATATAGCAATCATAGTCAATAACTAATACTATATTAATACATAATACTCTACTAATAACCTATAATATTATATTAATAATACAAAATAATGTATTAATACCCTAAATTATACTTTATAATTAGTATTAACCATACTGTACTTTTTACTATGATGTAAATATTTTCAAATTTCTCTAGATATGTAATTATTTTGTGAAATTTGACTATCGAGTGTAATTTCTAGTAATTTCTCTTTAAATTTTCTCAATATCATTTTATTTTTAATCCTGCTTAATCTTTACAAAATCATGTAATCAACTAATCAAGATATATTTGGAAGTGAGATTGAAGTATAAATGAATGGTTTTCATATATACTATTATCAATATGAATAATTCTGAACAATTAAAAGCATATATGCAATTAGTATTTTTCACGAGACTAAAAACAAAAGAAAATGGTAATTATAACTGAAAATTTAGAGTAAAAAAGTTACATTAAAAAAATGAAGGTTTAATTATCAAACATACTCTAAATATGAAGTTTGTGTCAAACATGTCTTTAAACTTTAAAAAATTTTAAAAAATATTCTTAAACTTTAACAAACATGTCAAAAATACCCTTAAATTTTAACAAACATGTAAAAAAATTTGGATAAAAACCTTTAAAGTTTTGTTTCAAATATACTCTTGAACTTAAAAAAAAGTTAAAAAAATACCCTTTGTCTTATAAGTTCACAAAACATCTTTTTCAATAATTTTTTTTTATGAATCTATTAAAGTTTTGTTTCAAATACCCTAACATAAAATTGTAAGAGAAAATTAAATTAAAATTAATTTGACTTTTTATATAAAAAAAGATTAATGAGATTTAACATATATTGTTAACATTTGAAATATCATAATAACAATTTGATTAAATAAATTTTAAAAATTTAAAATTCATAATCATAACAATTCATATAGGAACTCTTCAAAGTAAAAAAGAAAAAAGTAATGATTAACTTGTTAGGATGAATTTAAAAACTTACTTGCAACATGTGGTTCAATTTTTACTTTGAATTATTATTATTATTTTTTTCACTTTGAATTATTTAAATACTTGTTATCCTAAATGTTTGAATTTAATGTCAAACTTTAGAAATGAAATTTAAATTCTTATAACACACATCAATTTTAAATTAAATTTATTGTTTATCATTGCATCAATATTAACGCTAGAATTAAGAGTTTCTATATTGAAAATTTTAAACTTCTCTGATTTTTCTTATCACTTTTTTATAAGACATTTGAAAATTTAATCACATTACACCCTCTAACAAGCCAAAAAAATATTAGCTAGTTTGATTGGCATAACTTCCTCTAATCTTTTTTTTTTTTTTTTTTTGTGAATCATAAGTTTCTCTAATCTTATAACTAAATAATCTATTTGAACAATTGTTATAATGAATTCAAATCATCCCTCTTTTGTGAGCTAAAGTAATCAAAATCTTACAACAAAACATATTTTTTGAAAAATAATACTATTTAGTATTCGAAGTATGGCATGATTTCATAAAACGTACGCAAAATGGGGGTATATCAAAACAGTAAACTTTATAAATGATAGTAAATTTTAGGTTTAGTTTTAAGATAATATTAAGTAATTATACCAAAAGATCTTACCATGTTTATAAAACAAATTCATAAATGTTTGGAAAAGAAAATGAAAAAGTAAAAGGTTTAATGTTCAGGTGACCGTGACACGTGGTGGTGGGTCTTTTGTTTGGTTTGATAAAGTTTTTTTTTTTTTTTTGAGCCTATACATTTTCTACATTGACACGTGTTCTTGCCTCGAGCGTGCCATCTTCTTGGCCCCACCAAAATTTGCTAATCACCATCTTATATTTGGCGAAATAAATCTAAATTATTATTATTCTTATTTAGTTATAAGTTTAATTCCCACTTTCTTTTATAAAATTTCAAAATATCTACATTATTTTGTTAGGTTTTTTCCTTCTAAATAAGTGTGATAGCCTATTCTCAAAAAAAGAAAAAAAAAGTGTGGTAGCCTTTGCTCTTGCTCTTAGGCTTTCATTTTCTATGCAATGAAGTTTTTATTTATTTATTTATTTTTAATTTTTTTTTAATGAGATTAATGAAGTTTCATATTAGTATATTAATACAAAGACTAATTTTTATAAAGTTCAATAAATATATTATATAAATAATAAAAACTATTAAACATGTAATTATATTTATAAAATTTATATCAAAAGATGGTAAATCATTTTTAAAAAAAACTAATAAAATAGTTCTAATAATGACCAATTTTTATTTTTATTTTTTAAGTTTAAGAACTAAAATTAAATATTTGAGAATTTATTAAACAAGATGAAACAAAATTAAAAAGTATATGGATTAAAAATTTAAAATTTAAAAATTTAAATACTAAAATAAAATAAAGCTTAAAATCTAAGGAGGTGTTTGGCTGTGAGATGAGATGAGATAGCAAAAAATAAAAAAATAAAATAAGAAAACTTTTTTTTAAATGTTTAAAAAAAAAAAAAATCTATTGTTTAACTTTTGGTTTTTAAATTTTGAAAATATTATTTTAAAATACATATTTTTAAAGTTTTCAAGTGTATTCTAAATATTATTTAATAAATCAATCAAAGTGAAATAATTTTTTGGCAGAGGCACTCTCAGATGGGTCCTAGCTTAAAGAAGAAAGAAATATTTTTTTCTACTAATATTATGTTTTTTTAACAAAGAAAAAGATGGTTTTACCATAGTCATCACCAAATCAAGAAGAGGATGACCCTTCTATAATCATCACCACAAACATTCTTTTAAGAGGGAAATTTGGGTGTAGCAAGCTACACCCCAGCCATGAAGTCACACAAATTATTATTTTTTTTAAAAAAAAAAAGAAAAAAAAGGCTGAGATGTGTGACACCAGAGGCGCCACATATGTGTGATTTCATGGTGGGTGCAGCCTTGGCTGCACCTAAATTGCCCTCTTCTTTTAATATCGTTACTTTTTTTTGAAATTTTCAAGGTGGTTGTCTCTATACTAAAGTCATCACCGCATAAAGACAAAAAATTAGATCTATTTTGACAATATATTTAAAAAATTACCCATTTTAATAATAAATTTTTTAAAAAGATTCATTTTTACAATTAACCCCTTATTTGTGGACAACAAAAAAGAAGCAACTATGTTGTCATCACATGATTCAACCTTGAAAAAAGACACAATTTTTTATTTCTATCTTGATTGAAAATGGAAAAGATAAAGATGACCCACATTCACATCTTTTGAAGTCAAAAAATTATTTGATTTAAAATTATATGAACAATCAAAGTACTTGGACATTGGCATAAGTTACATGCATTTCATATGTAAGATATTATTCTTTTTTGGATGTTTAAATATCTTTTTTTAAAAGGTATACTTCATTAAAATGAAGCTAGACAATGTGCATAAGGAGGAAAGAAAAGAGTGTCGATTTAGTGTAATAATGATAAGGATGACAATTGTATTTGAATCTCTCTCTATATATATATATATTTTTTTTTTTTGAAACAACGTAACAATGCCCATCTTTAGGCTAGGCACCGGAGACATCGAAAGAGTAATATCATAGTTGAGCCTCAAATCTGGGACCTTGAGGGGAGCATACCCTCAAAACACAAGTCTTCAACCACTGCGCCACCCCTTGAGAACTATTTGAATATCTATATTGGTATGATATTATCCACTTTGAACATACACTCTGATGATTTTACTTTTAGTTTCACCCAAAAACTATCGTACTAATGAAGATTGTTGTCATCACTTATATATCCATGATCTTCTCCCATCTAACAAAATGTGGGATACTTTGTTTGCATCCCAACAATCCCTCCTCGAACAAAGGAATCGAACCAAATTTGGCCCACTTTTATGTGTTTATTTCTTGTTAGTTTGAATGTTTTCATATTTAATAAATTCATATTTTGCAGAACATATATCAAATAGGGTGTCTAAAGAAACTACATTGAAATAGGGTTCCAATGCAACAAACCGAAGGTCAATCGGACACCTGAGCAAAAATATATTGCAAAAACAAAAATATTGTGCAGCTGCTTAGGGTTAGCCATGAGCCGCACGGAAGCACTATAAAATAGGCAGTTTTCTTATTTTTAGGTTATTGCAAGCTAGAGAGCTCGGATTTGAGCGCCGTCTTTTGCTACTTTTTCGTTTCATCCTCTAGTTTTCTCTCATCTAATTAGATTTTGGTTTTTAGGTTTCATTGTTTTGATGATTGCAAGCCTACGGTAATAACATGCTATGATTTGATTTTGAGCGAAAAAAATACCCTAAATATTTTGAGAGTATTGAGTGAAATCATATGAGGGTGTTAAGTTTTGTTGTATTTGATTTTGATGAATTGATTAGATACTTGAGTTTTTATACAAAACAAAATGTATCCTATGAGTGCTCATTCTTTTGATTGTGATTGAAATTCAACTTTGATGTATGATTGACTTTATTGATATTCTTTGATATTAAGATAGATAAAAAGAGAGTAGAAAGAAGAGTTGATATGATGAGTTAAGATATTCTTGAGGACAAATATGAATTAACTATTGGATAATTTGGTTCCAAATTTTGTCGGGTTGTCGAAGGTCGCCAAAATAAATACTGATTAACTAACTCTAACTTGTAGAAATAGTGGAACCAGGTCGAATTCCAAATGAACTATTAATTAACTTCTTAGGCTAACACATTAAATTTAAATTTCTCAAATTCGAAGAATTAGTCTACCTACTTGGAAAAACCACAATAAGTAATTGTTCTACTAATTTATTGACTCCGACCCAGCATTAAACTCAAACCTTACTATTTAATTAATTGGGCACGATAGCGTTTGATATCAATTAAATAATAGCATTAAAATTTATGAGTACGACTAAACCAAAATCAATTAACCGAGACGGCTACAAATTAATTAATTTTGTTTATTTGTTTCCTTAAGACCTATCATGCAAGCTATGTAATTTGGAAAAACCACAATCACACACACATGAGCCATTGCTACAATTTTCAATCATTCGAAACAATTACTCATCACAAAATCATGTATAACATAGATAAATTGGTAATAAATTAAGTCGTCAATTCAATTTACTAACAGTCAATTATGAAAATAAGAACAAGAAACAAATAATCCATGAACTAGAAAAATATCTATTAGGTCCAAAGTCTCACAAAACTACAATTGAAATTTAAATAAACCTTGAATTGGAAGTAAAACCTAACTAAAAATAATTAAAAAATAGATTAAAGAAAGAAATAAAGGAAACAAACACGGCTACTTCCTCCGTCCCAACGTGCGGCTCCTTTTCCTTCCCTGCAAACAAATATATATATAGTAAAGTAAAAAAAATGTCATGCCGTGGTTTTTAGAATGTTGGGCTCAAAATTGAGTCCAACTCAATATTTCTTTTCTTTTGAGTTAAATAGGAAAAAGTCTAATTTTTCAAAATAAATTGAACAAATGTCTAGCATTTAGAAAACTTAAAATATATGTCTAAAACGTAGAATTAAATTAATAATTAAAATGCAAATGATTTTTTTGACCTTCTTAGTATTTTGAATTTATTTAATATCTTAAATATTTAGATATTGATTCTTTCAACATACTCACTTAAATGGAAAAAAATATTTGAAAAAAATAACAAAAAGATGTTCTCCAAATAATATGTAGATTTGCTTAAAAATAATTTTAACAAAAAATCATTCAAATAAAAATATTTAAATTTGATTTACCAATTAAAAAATTCTCTACATCCGTGCATCGAGCTTTCTAAGGCATCTCCGTTCCGAACTTAAACCCTAACAACCATAGAAGCATCGTGGTTGAAGAGATATCTCATGAAATTCCATTATCCCTTTTATCATATCTATGTATATACTCTATCGTCTATAGTATCAACAAGCCCTGCCATCATTATTGGTATATCTCTGGACCCCATCTTGATGCAACGCCATAAATTTGTACATACGCCGGATGTATTAATTGGGAAGCTCTTTAGCCTGGAGTATGGTAACACTAGCGTGTGCACGCTCCACGCAAAAAATCGTTTGAGATTTGCTCGAACGGAATGGCACGGTATTTTGAACGATATCTTAATGCAAAAAATCTACGCATGTGATTTACCTTTTAAAAAAAAAAGAAAAATCTTGTGTTTTAAACCCATGACTCCCATTTGTTATCTTCTTGACGAATGAAATTCACAGTCATACAGCAAACATGAACAAGGTGGCTTCTATTAATGGTTTATCGTGTTCCCTTCGAGTACTGAACTTCCGTAGGCTATGGACGATCGAACTAATGAATGATGGGAATAGACCAAAGCAATTTACCGATCGTTTCTATGTTGAATTTTACAATGTATTTTAAGATATCTAAATATATATATATATATATATTCTCAAGATAACTAATATATATTTGTTTTAACTAATATATATTTTTAAAAAAGAAATCTTACGAAGAACTGTAGAGAGATTCCTTGATTTGGAGAGGTGGTGGGATTTTATTAACTAAATAATACACGATTTTGGTTTGAAAAAAATAATAAATTTTGGGTATTTTTGGAATAAAATTTTTCTCTCTTGCCGTTTTTTTTTTAAACACCTATTTTAATGTTTGAAATTGATAGACATCTCATGAATTATTTTGGAAAAAGTAGACATTTTCTACTATTTTTCTTTTCCTTTTTCAATTTGATTCAACTTTCCCTTTTTTTCATTTATTTCCATTTGTATTTATTTTCCTAAATTCAAACCAAAAATATAAATTCAAAGCTTATTTTACCACTATTTTGACAATTCATCCCATAGATTAAATAAGGCATAATATCTATAATCAACCACCATATTAAATTCAAATATGGGAAAATTAGATCCAATAACTATAATATTTTAGAACTTAACACAAAGTTTCATCAAACCTTTTATAGGCCCGCTTTCTGTATTTGGCACTCGAGGATTCAATCTTACCCTCAAAAGATTCCCCCTCCCCTCAAATAGTCAATCCCTCTTTATAATATTTAAATCAAGTCCTCTTCTCCTGAGAGTACATTGTTGGTCTGATAGATCAGACTTCTGCAACGACTATTATTCGACTAATTTCTCTTTTCCTAAGAGTAAATCACTAGTCAATTTATCTAGCTCACATCCAGACTAAATAGTAAATCTAGTAAAGTTACCACAAATTTTCGTCTTTGGCCTTCAAATGTTTTTATCCTATAACGGGATGATTTACCAACATGGTTATGTTTGGGGCATGACTCTATGGCTCTGATACCAATTGACAAAGATGATAACTCTATTCAAATCTTAAGTCTAATAAAATTAAAATTGAGATTTAATTTAAGATTAATATAAATTTAAATACTATTATAAAAGATATATGGAAGATCACACGTTAAAAATGTGAAATAGTCTATGTTATCCTATAAGAAATTGCTAACACTTTTTTGTTGGTTAGATTACTAGCTAGGTTTTGGCACAATAATTTGAAATGTGTTTGAATCTAGCTTTAGTTTTACTTGTTCTCTTTAAAAAGCTATATATATCAAATTTTACCTAATGGAAAAGGCTAGGCCCAAATGCAACAATCAAAAAATAAAAAAATAAATAGAAATCATGCCACGAGTTAGATAAATATGATTCTCTTCCAATAACAAAAATTATTTGTGAATTCGGGTGTAGCTCAACTAAAAGAATATCAATTATAATTAAATATTGTATTCATTATAATTGTGAGCTAAAAATAATAATTATGGCCAAAGATTTTTTAATCAAAATAACAATTTAATTATTGTACTTTGAATTTTATTTAATTTTAGGTCTCTAAACTTAGTTTCAAAAAACTTAGTTTTCAAAAAAAAAAAAAAAAAAAAAAATCTCTAAACTTAACGATTAATATTATTTTATATACTTTTAAGAAACAAAATTAAAGTTGATCTATATGATAGATTTGAAGCTAATATGGATTAGAAGTGCAAATAAAAAAAATAAAAAAATAAAAAAAGCATTTTGCTAATATTTATATAACAATTGAATATTTTTCTGAAGAAAAATTAAGGAGATTCTTGAGGAGTGAAGACAAAATCTCAAATGTCAAAAAAAAAAAAAAAAAAAAAATTTATTTTTTAAAAAAATAGTAAAAACTTATTTACATCAAAATTTTTAAAAAACTTACCATTAAAACTAATTTCAATTTATTTTACCTGAAATAAAATTGGACATTTAAATTTCAGAAATCTAAACGAAACAATAAGACCAAAATGTATTTATAATTAAATTATAAAACTTTAAATTATCAAGACAAATCTAAGAATAAGCCAAAACAATATATAGACAAAAGTGGTAATCTAATCATAACTATTATTATTTTTAGATCAACAAATAAAGGTGAATTTAAACATAACCTAACTTCCCACCATTAACCATAACAATTAATATTTATTCGAGTTCAACCAATAAGAAAATATTATTTCCCTAGCAAAAAAAAAATTTTAATATTTAAACATAACCTAAGTTTTTTTTTTTTTAATTTTTTTTTTTTTTTTTTTTTTGAGAATCACATATGACCTAAGTTCGAACCATAATTTTCGTAAAGGAAAATTCAATATTTAATTAAATTTGATATAATATTAAAAAAAAAAAAAATACCTTGAACACATTCTACCTCTTATATTATATTTGCAATATAATTTCAAAAGTAATCTATCTATAATACATGATTTTTTATATAAAATTCAATTAGTGATAAAATAAATGTATGATTGATTGAATTCTATCCATAGAACTCAACCAATAATAAAATTGAATTTGAATTTCTTCTTATAAATGGATTAGTTTTGATTTTATCATACCACTAAAATCCAAACAAATATATATATATATATATATATACACATTAAGGTCAAGTAGATTATCTTTTTTTGTTAACATTATCATAAAAAAAAATCCAGAATAAATGGGGGACTGGGGGCATATTTAAAGCAAGGAACGGCGAATTGTCGGAGCTTTACCGATAGGCCCGGTTTCTTTTCTTTCATTTCTCTCAGTTCTTAAACTCTTTTTTTCTCTCTCAATTTTTCCCGCCGTTCCTTTTTTTACTATCTTCTTTAACTGTTGAATCGATCATCTTGTTCAAGAAGGATTCGAAGTTAAGGCATTATATACTCTGGATTCTCCATGAATTTGATCAGTTTTTGTATCTGTTACGGTGAGAATTGATTAATCATTGATCTGAACTTGGAGCTTGTTGATTTTAGCTTTTCGTTTATTTGTATCAAGAAGTGAATGCGATTTGAAATTTTGTGTTACTTGCAGGTGCTGGAAGCTGAGGAGAAGAAAGTTTTCATGCCAGTGCTTGAGATTCGAAGTTAAGGTAGGTATGTATGTTGTTTGGAAGACGATAACCTAGCTTGATGAATCTAATCTAGGCTTTGAACTCTGTTGTAATTTGTTGTTTGATTTTTCGATAGATTAGTTGTGTTTGTTTTTTTGTTCTTGTGTTAATTTTACTGGAAATTTGAGCATGAAAAAGATGATTTCTACTGGTAGTGGTGAATTTCTGTTCAAGAAATTGCAGATCTGCAAGAAAAAAAGGAAAAATGTTATATGTTTCTAAGCGATTTGTGGAAAATTTATAAGTATATACAAAAATCAAGGTGTGTGAATTCTAGGTTTAGTTGTTGGCTCTGAGATGTAAACACCTGTCATCCGTTTAATTGATGTATGCGTTATGTGTTCCCCAGCCCCAACATTGTACGCAGCTTGATAAATTTAATAGTTTCTTGTTAATTTGAACTTTTGTGGATAATTTGGAAACATGAATTTGTCCGTTTTGAACTTTTTGATGTTAATGTCTTCCATTTTTACGACCAGAGATGATGATTTAAATACTGCTCAAGGGGGTTTTCTCGTTACTTAGCTCAGATCTGTGAGTTCTTGCTCTATATCTCTTCATTTTCTTTCAAATGTTTTCTAATTAAGCTCTGAAACAGAAAATTAGTTCATATTCTTTGTAAAAAAGCTTTAAAGAGATGAGTGGTTTGCTGACTTAGAGGTCTGCTATAGCTAGAGCGATTTTTGCCTTGAGAGAGCACACAATTTTCTGAAAGGTTTGAAAGTTTTGAACGAAAGAGCTGCCTGCTGTGCTGACTACAGATTGCGATGTATCGAAAGGTAAAAGAAAGCTCGTTTTAGTTACTACACAGACAGCACAAAGTAAAGTAGTATTCTCTGAATTATCGCCATTAATATGTTCAGAATACATCCACCCAACCTGCTGCCTGCACTTCAGCATCTGCCATCTGATTTCTCTCTCTAGGGTGGCTCTATTACGGATCTTTGGTTGAGTAATCAAGGAATGAAAGTTTATGGAGGTGGTGGATAATATTCAAGAACAGCCGCGTAAGTTTCAAAGGTTAACAAATGGCAGAAGTGGGAGTTCCAATAAGATAGAATTATTAGGGGTTGAGAACATTCACCCGGAGGATGAAGAAGACAAAGAATCCAAAAGGGTTGGTAGTGGCACCGTGGGAGTTGGCGGTGGAGGAGCTGTTGATGATGCTAATCGGCTCCGTGGGTGGAACCACTCACGGATTATTAGGGTTTCTCGAGCTTCAGGCGGAAAGGACAGGCACAGCAAGGTGTGGACTTCAAAGGGATTAAGAGACCGACGAGTTCGGTTATCTGTAGCGACGGCGATTCAATTCTACGATCTTCAAGATCGGTTGGGTTTTGATCAACCAAGTAAGGCCGTCGAGTGGCTCATTAAAGCGGCTGCTGATGCAATAGCGGAGCTGCCTTCGTTGGATACCTCTTTTCAAGAAACTCCAAAGCAGCTGAGTGGCGAAAAGATTAGTGACTCAGTCGAGCAGAATCAAAGCCAGTTACATGTTTCTTTTTCGAAATCTGCTTGCAGTAGCAACTCTGAAACCAGCAAGGGTTCTGGTTTGTCTCTCTCACGACCCGAGGTTCATATGAACCGCCTCAAAGCTCGCGAAAGGGCGAGGGAGAGAGCACAAAAGGAAAATGAAAAGGAAAAAGAACAAGATTCCTTGCGCATTGGCGATCATATTCTCACCTCCATGACCCAAAACTCATCTTTCACTGATCTACTTGGTGGCAGTGCTGCAACTGTTTCAGCTCACCGAGAAGCCGGCGTTGCGATGGATTACTTCAGCTCGGGAATTCTAGAGCCGTCCAGTTCTAGAACTCATCACTCTTCGGGCTTTTCCGAACAAATCAATTTGGGAACTTCGTTGCCACAAACCATGTCAAGCACTCCATTATTTAGTAGCGTCTCAGATGGTGACAATAATGCAGAGCAGCTTCATCATTTCTCATTTGCTCCCAATGGCAATATAGTTCCCGTGGCCTCAACTCAACCGGGCGGTGGCAACGACCACAACCTCAACTTCACTATCTCTTCCAACGTTCCGGGTTTTTATAGGGGGACCCTTCAGTCCAATTCATCTCTTTTGCCTCATCTCCAGAGGTTTTATCCTGTTGATGGATCTAATTTACCTTTCTTCTTCGGATCGGCGACATCGGCTGCTCCATCTCTGGAAAATCATCACCATTATCAGTTTTCACCTGTATTTGGAGGTGGAAGCCGTCAGCCAGAACAGAAAGGAAAAGAAAAGAACTGAACATTTCGTAGAGCATATTCCTCTCATCGTATCTCCTTCCTGGTAAGCACACAAACTTAAGAATGCCTTTTTTTTTTATACAGTTCTTTTATAATTTATGCTTTCAGATTTTTGGGTTATTCTTAATTGCATTAGCAGTTTGATTAATTCCTAGACTTGAAAAAGTTAGAGAATTGGGTTATGGTCTAAAAAAAGAAGATATCCCCAAAACAAGTCCTGCCTAGATAACAAGTTCAAATTTCCTTACTCTTGATTGTTATTGTTTTTTTTTTTTTCCCTTTTTGTGTTTAATTATAATTGGGATGAGGAATTTGAAACTATAACTATTTTTAAAAAAATCATGAATACTATAGTTATGTTGGTTAAGTTATTGCTCTAGTTGGCAAAAAGACTTTGCGTCCACAACTTTTTTACCTAACCAATATAGCTTTAAATACTATTTTACTTTTAAACTTTCCATTTTTATGTTTTAATTTTTTTTTTTTTTTGAAATGTTTTATGTTTTAGTTATTAAACTTTTCATTAAAAAATTGTTTTAATCCTTGACTATTTTTATAGAAATCCTAATATATCTCAAAATCTAATACGTGACCTCCTAAATGTGTTTATAAAGATTTGTCCACTAGTAGATCTTCTTGAAATAGGTTCCCTAAAAAATTGGGTTGGGGATACTTGCTTTGTTTTATTATTTTTAATTCATAGATACTCTGTGGAGATTTGAACTCATACATAGAGGGCACACCTGCTCTTAAATAATATGAGAGTCAAATATCGATTTCCAGGCTCGAACTTGTAACCGTGAAGTTAAAATGGATTAACACCAAACAAATCAACTGATCCATTCACTTAGAGAGATGGTACTTTTCAGAAAGTTAGAGAGATGGTACTTTTTACCCCATATATAGGTTATTTGAAATCAAGAGAGGTGTGCTTTACATTAAATAAGTGTCAAAGGCTTACCAAAATCTTGCAAGTAATTTATTTGGAGAGTCACAATGTAACTAGTAAATGTACGAGAGATAAATAGTAGTCATTAGGAAGCATTTTTTTTTTGCATAATCAATAGGGAGCATGTTAATCTTTAATCTGCATCCAATCGTTATTCATTTTTAATTTTTATATTTTTAAATTGTGATTATGTCCTAAATTTCATAAGTCATTAACTTGTTTTATTGGGTAATTAGACAAGACGCCTTTAACCACCTATGTTAAGATTTTTATGTTAATTGTATTTCAATAAGAACAATTACTAAAAGGTCATCCCCCAACTCCAATTCTTGTTACTAAAAAAAAAAAAAAAAAAAAAAAAATCTTATTTTAACGAAAAGTTCTAAAACAAGAATAGCATACTTGAGAGAATAAAGACCAAAGTAAACACAGTTTAAATTTAGTGGTCTGACTCTGACATAAGACAAATAAAAAAAAGGGATAAAACAGAATAAACCTAAATTACATAAACTTTTCAGAGATATAAAAATGAAGTTGAATTATAAAAAAAAGGAGATAAAATGAATTATACACATGAATCAAGTAATGTGTTCATGTTCTTATACTCAAGAACTTATAAGAATAACTTTCAAAATGTGCATTCAAATGTTTCTTAAATTTCAGAAATTTTGAAAAATGTATTGTAAATTGTATTGTGAATGGTCCCCAAGTGCGGCGGTCGAAGGATTGGGATTTGAAGGGTCGAAGACTTGAGCTTTGAAGGTGTGTTCCCTCAAGGTCCCAAATTCAAGACTTGACATTAATTTATAGACACCTCCCGTGTCTCCATTCTTTCGATGTCTCTCAGTGCTTGGTCGGGCATGGTTACCCCAGGTATAGTGAAGTGAAGGTTCGATTTTCTAGGTTTAAAAAAATTGTATTTTAGACCTGAGTGCTGCAAAACCTGTGATTTCATATAAAAAGAACAACTTGCAAATATGGAGTTATTTGTTGTAACATCTAGTCTATTGAATTAGCTCATGTTCCCATGAATGTTCTATTTTCTTCTATCCGTAAGCTCTTCAAAAAAAAAACTCCTATTCAAGGAGTAGAAAGATTAGAATTTGCTTTGCACTGCAATTGCCGAATATTTAGTTCATAATATTTTGGAATTCTCAGATCATGTGTTGGACTTTTCTCATTACATTTTACAATATTTCCTATGAACTTGTTGATCCACCAAAGAGAAAGTGCAATAATATATCAACAACAATTAAATTAATGTTTGAAACTTTGAATGATAGGAATATGAAAGAGCAAGAAGGATGATCAGAAGCTGAGGAAGGCTCTGCTATTTGGTTGCTGCACATGGCAGGTTTGAATTTATAACATAATTAAGTATTTTCTGTCTGGAGAAGTATGTAATTTCCTTTATTGTTTCACATGTGGTGTTTAAATCGACAAGCTATTTTGATCAGTGTTTTTGAGCACCTGCAGTTTTTCCCTTGATTTGCTATGTTGTTTTGTATTAGTTTCTTATTGAATAAAAACCTCATCGTCTAAATATACAATTATCTATAAAGAGCCTCTGTTTTTAATTTTTCTTTCTTTTTTCTGGATTAATCTTTGTTTTTCCCTGTTTAAATAGAAGATTATTTAGTTAGATGGAATTGGCTAAGGGACTCCACATATGAACTTAAATTCCTTGGCTGAAAGCACTGATACCTCGGAGATGATTGTAAACAGAATCTTCCATTTCTAGGATCGAATTCGTGACCGTGGTGTTGAATTGAATTACCCCCAAACAATGAAACTACTAGGCTCCTAACCCTTTCGATAATTACAAGGTTTTGATTTTATAGTGAGTTTTTTAGTGCATTTACCATTAGTACTTCAATTAGGTTACACGTCATTTGATGTTTGACCATGCTCTTTTACGTGCCGTTTGGGGGTTCCAGTGGGGAGAAGTAATAGTTAATTCTCTTGGTTAGGGCACCAACAATAATACGTAGGTTTGAATAGTAATTACTATGGTGGTTTTTTTTTGGATTAACGTTATGTTTATAGTAATTAATTTCAGGTTTGAGACTCATTTATTGACATTATTCTTTCGATGTCTCGCCTGACTTAGGGACGGACGTGGTTACCTTGTTTCAAAAAAAAAAAAAAAAAATCAACTCATCTAGATCATTTTTTTTTTACTTTTGTTTATGATTTTCTTTGCTTTGCTATCTACTTTTATCTATATTTTTACATATGATACAAAACACTACAACAAGGCTATTACAACACTATTTGTATTTTTGCACTTTTGCTTTTAGTATACCCTAAAACTAAGTAGGATGAAATTATATTTTATTGTTTATATTGTAATTATTACTTATATTTTTATGTGTGTTTTTAATTGATTTATTAATGCTTAACAAATACATTTAAAATATTCCTATTATATTACAAAAATAGTTTGATTTTGTTTTATTAAAATTAAAAAATAAAATGTTGTAATTTAAAAAAACACTCTGTATTTTTGCACTTTTGCTTTTAGTATATATCCTAAAACCAAGTAGAATGAAATTATATTTTTATTGTTTATATTGTAATTGTTACTTATATTTTTATGTGTGTTTTTAATTGATTTATTAATGCTTAACCAATACATTTAAAATATTCCTATTATTTATTTTTCCGTGACAATTCACTTCTAATATTTTGCTAAAACTCAACAATAACAATTACATTTTCACAAAATTGAGTATTATATCTCAAGTGGTATCAACCTACTAATCATAAAATTACACGTTCTAATCTCATTTCACCAATGTAGTTGAATTAAAAGTAATAATTATGACATTTTCTTTTCTTGCTTTTAACCAAAATTTAATTAATTTTTTGGTCAATTACAAATTCATAATTATCCCAAAGTTAATTGGACTAGAAGTAAGTTTATTTGGAATTCAGGTTCAAACTAAACAAGTCTAAAGGTCCATAGATCGAAGCCCAATGGTCTGGCCCAAAAGCCCAAGAAGCTCATGAGGCCCAAGTGCACGAGGCCAAGAAAGCTCTCCTCATATGCAAATGATAGAAAGCAAAACATTCAATCTGAAGACTCAGAAATTCAAAGAAAATTTAGATTGAAGATTAATCTAGTGTGAACAATCGGTGATCTTCTCAAAATAATAATTACTTATATTATTATTATTATTATTATTATTATTATTATTATTATTATTATTATTATTATTATTATATATATATATCTATATATATATATATAAAAAATCAAATCTATACCAACAAGATCATCCTCTAGAGACAAGATTAATTAAATATTTGAATACTCTTATTTGTGAATCTTATATGTAAAGCTCTTGTTACATGAATTCCCGTTAGATTTCACAGCTTTTGTATGGTAGCTTCAGTCAAATTCATTCACATTCTAACAGTTACATAACAACATCTCTAATTCTCAAAAAACATTAAAAAAAAAACATAACAAAATCTCAATGTCTCCCTCAATTCAAGGGTTTGTGGACTCCATCTATCGATTTGTGGGGCTTCAAAGGCTAAGGCTAAGATCTAATGGAGAGAGTAGCAGCTCAGTCCTCCCGAGTTTCTCAGTCTTCATTGAAGATTTCAAAAACTTGTTCGAGGACTTACCTGAAGACAGAGATTTTTTAGATCGAGATGCAGTTCAAAGATGTCTCGGCAGTTTATTTGAAATAGGAATCGAGGTGATTGATAAGTTTATATCTGAGTTTGAGTTATATGAAAGTCATTTTGATGAAGAGGAGTTCGATTGGATTGAAAGTTGGACAAAAAGAATCGACACTTCCATTAGGGAGGCAATCAACCGTGGAGTTGTGGACTTGAGCCTCCTAACATCTTGTGACCAAACTCTCTCTTCAGCAAAGGAATCGCTCCATGAAAAATTAATGGATGATATTATAAGCGGACTAGCAAATTTCGTGGTGAGGGGGTGGCGAGGATTGAACCCGAACCAGGGTCGGGATCAGGACGAGGACGATGACGATGACGAGGATAATGACGAGGACAAAATCAAGAAAAAGGACGACTGGGAGTACGAGGACCTGGACCGGGACGAGCACGAAGACGGGGACAAGGACGGGGAAGAGGAAGAGGATGAGGATGAAGAAGAGGAAGAGGACGGTTAGAAAATTAAGCTGCACTTTTATAGCTTTCAATAATTGTTGTGTTACATTTCCTTGGTTAGTTTACTGTTTTTATTGTTTTCAATAATGGTTGTTTACCTTTTGAATATCAATATTAATCCTCTAGTTTATTTTTGGGCAATTTAAGACATTAGTATAGTTTAAAAAATTAATTGCAAAAAAGGGTAGTTTTCTTCATCTTCTGCGACTTCCATTTTATTCTTCTCCAATTTAAGTCAAATACTCAATTTTTTTCAAACAAACTTCAAAGATTAAATTCATAATCAAAGAAAATTCAGTTTTAAAACATAGAAACATATGAATTAAAAGAATATGATGAAACACAGTTTTTTAAATCTATGGTGATGGGTTTTTTTCAGGCGGAAACTCCAACCAATTCATCCAAAAATCCAATTTTCCACGGCCCACAACCAACAGCCTAACGGTTTCAATCCCTCTTTCGGGTCGAATAAATCACCCAATACAACCCTATATTTGTTGAATAATATTGGAAGATTTTAGATCATTCAATTTTATGTTAGATGGTCAAGAAAAGTTCTAGACCATACACATATGTTCTAGATTGGTGAAGAGAATTCTATAACACTATTTATCTAAGAATGGTGAAAAGAATTCTAGAACACTCTTTGACTAAGTTGGTGAAGAGAATTCTAGAACACCATTTATCTAAGATTGGTGAAGAGAATTCTAGAACATCTTTTGTCTAAGAATGGTGAAGAGAAATCTAGAACATCATTTGTCGAAGATTGATGAAGAGAATTCTAGAACACACGTTGTCCATGATTGTTGAAGAAAGATCTAGATATGAACTTTATCCAAAGTAAAGTTGTGGCAAAATTAGGACCATAAGATTGACTTGGTTACCAAAGTAAGATGTGGCCAATTTATGACTATAGGATTTTACTTGGAACCCAAGTTTATGAAGTCTAAAAATAGGTTATGTCATTTATTGTCAAAGCATCCCAAAATCTCCCAAGACATCTCACATCTAAGTGAGTGAGGGTGTGTGATAAGAGAGCTTGATGCTACTTTGTAAGAGAGAAAGTTTGTTACTCCTATTTTTATAATGAAGTTCTTCTATTCTTGCCTGTGGTTTTTACCCTAATTTGTTTAGGGGTTTTCCACGTAAAATCACTGTGTCGTTCTTTCTCTTCTTCCTCTTCATTATGATTGTTATTCTCAATCTCTTTTAGCTGTGACCTTACTCTATTTGATGCAAACAATCATAACGATATTCACCAAATTCTCCAATTATTTCGATTAAAAAACAACCACAATTTCTTTGCCCAGAAACAAACCGCCCAAATTGGAGCTTCTTCATCGTTGCCTACAACGAGGTTCATGTGATAGTGGTGCCGATTTTACTCCATTTCTTCTTTCATTGACATTCTATTTATACTCTAATGGGTTTCGAGTAGGGGTGTTACGGTTCGATTTGGTCTATGACATTATTATACCGAAAAAACCAAAATATGTTCGGTTATCAACATAAAACCGAACCAAATTTGTTCGGTTCTTCGGTTTTTAACCGGTAAATCTGAAGGTGAGCAAAATACATAATGTTTTTATTGCTTTCAATAATGAAAATAAACCACATACAGAAACGTGTTTCCGTCGTGGCTACGAGAGTAGATTAAAAAAAAAAAAAAAAAAAAGAGTAATACTTACCTACCTAAGGTGGGTAAGTCTTTCATGTTCTTTACTTTTAAAAAAAAAATTAGTTTTGATTAATGGATAGAAAAATGTTAAAGTAGAGAAAAAAATGCAAAAAAAAAAAAAAATATGCAGTTCTAAGGATGAACCCACCTTAGACAAGTATTGCTAAAAAATATATATTCTTTTGTAACAAAACTTACCGTACACGATTGAAGAAGAGGAGAACAAAATTACCAAATTGTTATAGGGAAAATGAAAAATTAGAAATGAGGTTTATTGTAAGGAAAGAAGATGAATGGACTTTTGGAGGGCGACAGGTTTGGGTGCAGCCATGGCTGCACCCGCTGATGTGGCACTCTTGGAGGCACAAATTTTTTTTTTTTTTTTTTGTCTCTCTCTTTGTGTGTGGTTATCGAGGGAGTGCAACCAAACCCTTCCCCTTTTGGATGTACACGTGAAAGGTAAGTTTAAAAATGCATGGCAGAGAGAGAAAAAGGCAGTTGTATTCATTATTGAATTTTATATTTTATTTTAATATCCACAAACTATATTATATTATATTATATAATATAACATTGGCAGTTATATTATATTATATTGGCAGGACGGAGACCAACAAACTTCATATAAAATGGTATTAATCTTTATTTTTCTTCTCTAAATAATAATAAACTGAAAAAATCATATAATATCATACTTCTTATTATTTAAATCTATATAAGATTATTCTAAAGTCTAATTGAACAAGCCAACAGGTTGGGTAGTCGTAGATTAATTATTAAATAATCTTATATAAGACAAATTCCTAACATACTGATAAAGAAAAATTGTTCTAATAAATAAAATTAAAAAAAAAAAATTGAATTAACTCGAAAATATATATTAGAATGATACAATAAATAAAAGTTAACAGGTGAATGTTAAAACTCAAGAGGGTCATTAGATTTAGGAGTGGGAGAGGCGAGAAAGAAGAAATTATCCAACCTCATGTTTATTTTTTTTTTGTACATAATGACCTCTTCAACTCCTTCTCACATCCCATCAAACATATTTAATTCTATAAAACATCAAATTTGTGGATAAGATTGAATATAAATTCCCTTCGAAAAAAATTCTAATATTTTCTCTCCAAAACATCGATTCCCAAATAAATACTTTATCTTTCCAAAACACTCCACTTCCTCTCCATTTCCCCATTCCCTCCTCTCTTCTCCCAAAAGCCAATCATCACCAAGATCTTCCCTATTTAATTAAGGACCAATTAGGTAGATGGCTAAGTTTTTTGAAACTTATTAGACAAATAGCTAAATTTCTTTGGCATTAAGTAAATGTCTTTTTTTAAAATTTAAAATTAATTTATTAAATATTTAGAATTAAAATGACAATTATGCCCCATATTTTAATGGATTTTTAATTATTTGAAATAAAAATTTTAACAAAAAATCTATATTGACCTAAATTTATTTTAAAAAAGGAATCTATTTCATCGAGATTTAAAAAATGTAGAGTTTGCTTCCAAAAATCACGGGTCAAATCAGTTGTGTTGTACGAAATTTTTAAAAAATTTAAGATCTTGAAATAATTGTATTTCATTTGATTTAGAACAAAACTTATCTAAGGTGGATAAATATATTGAAAATACTTACCATTATTTTGGATCGTATCTTTTTTTTTTAAAAAAAAATTTGACTTTAATTTATGGAGGAAGAAATGTTAAAGTGCAGAATTTTGTGGTCTAAAATAGTTGTAAGTATTTTCAAATAATTACCTATTAGGTAAGTATTGCACTTAGATTTATCCCCCTCCTTTTCCCTAAGATCTTACCCCGACAGTTGTTAATCGATAAAGGGAAGGTCTGCTCTTCTTTTTATTTTTTAAAAAAATCTATTAAGTATTAGAATATAATCTAATACTTATTTGAATATAATTTTTTTTCCTCCATGTGGTTATCAGATTTTCTATCTCCATCTTGTTATCAAATCGTTAAAGAATATTGTCAAATATTTTCTTATAATAACATAATATCGAGTATTTATAATATAATGCATTAATAATTATAAATATAAATATTTTTAATTTAATAATTATTTTGGGAATACACCCTATTCAATACAATTTTCCTTATTAGTATTGAAAAAGGAAAAAAAACAGCTAGGGTAAATTTGCAATGTTCCAATATATATATTAGACTAAGTCGATTATGAACATTGTTTGAAAAAAAGAAAAAAAAGAAATCGATTTATGAACATGGATTGGGGAATTCCACTTCCAGATCATATTGGTACGTTAATCTTCTCCAAACTTCCAATCTTCAATTTGCCCGGTTGCAGACTTGTATCTAAATCTTGGAATCAACTCATTTTAGATTATGCTAATTCAACCCCTAAACTTCTTCCAAACTCCATCATTTTTGCTTTGTATGATCTTATCCCCAATCGAGCTTTTATCTCTGACTCTAATTTCAAGTTCCGGTGTCTCGATATTGATCATCTCTACCATTTATCGATTTTAAATTATTGCAATGGCCTATTGTTGGTTACTATAAGATCTCGTGGGAGTTTTTATAGTGGCATATTTAATCCAATGACTTCTGAGTTTTTCAAACTTTCCTTCCGCGGCGAGGGTTGTATTCTGAGCCCTTATGGATTTGGTTATGGATTTGGTTTCAGATCTAAAACGAAACAGTATAAATTGTTCAGAATTTTGGGATTAATACCCAAATCAAAACCCACTTTTACAATGGAGATTTTCACTTTTGGTAAGGGTGGAACCCATCGATGGAGGACGGTTCGTCTGCCTTTTTCGGTAACTCTTTGGAGTCAAGGTGCTTATTTAGATGGGACCATCTATTGGATTGGAAGAGAAAAAGAAAATGAACTAGTTGTTTATACTTTGGATGTTGAAACTGAAGTAATTAAATTGGCTGCAGTTATGGAAGTTGGCCCTTACTCCGAACGGGCCACCCTAAATCTAATGAATGGTACCCTCTATGCAATTGTTTTCATGTATAAACCATGTCAAGCTCAGATACAACTTTGGAGGATGCGAGAGAATCATTCATGGATGAGAGACTTTGTTGTTCTTGGAACATATTTTAGTTCATCATTTAAGCTTGTAAAAGTCTCAGACGATGGAGGGATATTATTTCTAGCAAACCGTGACTTATTTTGCTTGGATAAGTTTGGGAGCAAGAGCAAAATAAAAACATTCACTATTTGTGACACAGAAAATATTTTATATGCTTGTGCTATAGAATCTTTACATTTTGGTTTCCTCTCCAACCTTCTAGCCGGTGAGTAATCTAGTCTAGACATAATTCTCACTTTATTTACTTTTTTTTTATTCTTATTTGGACTTAATAAATTGAATGCTAAATATAGTTCTTGAGCATGAAGTTTTAATCTATTGCTTTTGTAAAGTTGATCTAGTAAAGAATAGTCATAAAGATAATATCCATTTGCAATTATTTACGTATGCGCTTTCATATAAAATGAATATATAATCATTCATCATGAGTATATAATTATCTTTGGGTTAGCTAGCTACGTTAATGAAAGAAAAAAAAAATCATTGATCACGAGTATATAATGATGACAACCATCTCCATTAATTTGAAGTATTTTTGGTAAATTCAAAAGCAAATCCATAAGCCTATGCCCAAAGAACTGTCTAGACCAATTGTTTCAGACTTCAAGTTTACTAGAAAAAAAAGAAAGATAGATAAGAAGCCTTGTAGTTATGTTCTTACTCTGCAACTAAAATATGTGGATTGATAGTCTTCAAAATTTGTTCTTTTGAAACTCTCATTTATGAAACCTAGGAGTAAAATTACAACCAATCAATCATACAATCATGAAATAAAAATTACAGTTATTGCAATTTTTCTCAAATTATTACATTTTAAATAAAAAAGAATAGATGTTTGAATTTGTAGTTTATAAACGAGATTTAAAGAGTAAGATATGAATCTTGTATTTTATTTTTTTTTAGTAACAATTGTGTGGTTGGGTATTAAATCATGCATGGACTTTTAATGAAGTTAAGCTCTTTACTATTTTATGGATCAATTCACTAATTAAAGTTCAAATTTACAATATTTATTAATAACTTTTATAGATGGTGTTGGGTTGGATTTAAAGATTTATTTGGACAAACTCAAACTTTCCGTTAGTGATTAAACATATGTATTTAAATCAACTCAACTTATATATTGTTAGGTTGGATATATTGTATTGAGTTATCGGAATGCAAATACACCGTCTTTTAAATTTGAAGCCAAGGTTATAATTCATATGTATGTAAAAAAGAAAAAAAAATTATATATACAATACTAGACTCAAAACTCATATTATTTATATGTTAAAATTTTATCTTATTTTTATTTAATTTTTAAGTAAAAAGTTATCTTATTAATTAAGATTAGATATATAATATTATTCTTAATTCAAATTAAGTTAGTTTGAAAATGGAAAAGATAAAGACGACCGGCATTCACATCTTTCAAAGTCAAAAAATTGTTTGATTTAAAATTAGAGTACGATTAAGCAAAAAAATTCATAAATAACTTCTACTATGTGACAAATTATTACAACACACACAATTCTAAATTAGGTGCTTGTATCTTTTCATTGGGACAATTCACTTCTAATATTTTGCCAAAATCTAACCGTAACAATTACTTTTTTGCCAAATTGAGTGTTAGTTCCCTCCATCCCAGTTTTTAAAATAAAAAACAAAAAACCAAATACAAAAAATTAGAAACAAACAATAAAAATCGAAGTTATTATTAAACCAGGCCTAAATTGGAATATACGTTTAACAAAAGATCGAAAAACGTTAATTTAGATTAAGAATCAATAATTGAAAATTGGTGGGTGTTCCAAGAGAAATGTTTGCATGCTGCCTCAGCCACTTATGTGGCATAATTTGGTCCATTGATTTTTTTTTTTTTTTTTTTTAAATTCTCCAAATTAAAAACAAAATCAATGAGTCAGATTTTGCCACATGGTAGCTGCATACTGCCTAGGCAACATGCAAACATTTCTCGGTGTTCCAAGTTTTGGTTTAAGTTTTGTGTGGAAGGAGCAAGAACATTTCATATCTAATATCTATCTTGCACCCATTTTTAGATATAGTTGATTTTTTTAGGATCTATCTAAACCATCAATATCTGATCTGATTCAACTAACTAATGTAGGGTTAAAAACAGAGAGTTTATTCTTCTTGGATGGATTCACTCCAATTTCCATGAAACAAGAAAATTCAATTTGACTTGACACTCTTTCTCCAACTGCTTACAAAATGTCCAATTGATTTCCATGAATGCTATTAAAATGAAATCAAAACTTGAAGTTTCAAATTCATATCTAGCAAGAGACCTGTAAAACAATATCCTTGATTTCATGACATTTTAAGTGTTATTCAATTCATTAGGATGCAATTACTTGATAGAACTACATCATATTCACATATGATACAAAACACTACAACAAAGCTTTTACAACATAATCTATATTTGTATTTTTGCACTTTTGCTTTTAGTATATCCTAAGACCAAGTAGGATTTCAATCATCTCACTCCTTCAAGCACAAGTCACCACTTTTTCCAATCTTAAATCAACCTTTGAATAGCTTAGCAGCAAGTTTGATAGTGTTTAGGCTTCCTTTTCATTACCACTTTAGTGATCCATGAAACAGTTTGCCCTATCCTACTGTCTAAAACATGCACTCACTCACCATCAATCTTCCCTTTATCTGGATCACAAAGATGAATGAAAATAACACATTGAGGAAAAAAAGAAAGAAAGAAAAAAAGAAGCAAGAGTTCATAAACTAATCAGAATATTTAAGTCAAAACCAAGTACACTTCGATTATTCTTAACAAACATACCGCCTGACCATACAATATTTAGTTGTCAAAGAAACCCGTAAAAGATTAATTTAAAGATAGATAACTACCATAGATTGAACTCAAACTGTCTTGGTTTCCCAAGTCTCTCTTTACCACTAGTAGGTCAACCTCATAATGCAAGCATAATATAGGAAACGAAAAACTTTCATTGATAAATGAAAAGTTACAAAAGGATCATTTAGTTACAAATGTCCAATGGTGAATGAGATTAGAAAAGCTATATTCTTTAAAAGGTGAAATAGTATGAGCCCATGTAATAGCAAATAATGCAAGCAGAATATAGAAATTGAACTTTGATATAATATTCCATAATATTCCATTATGTTCTAATTCCTCACATTGAAGTCAAATGGTAACACTAAACCTAATCCTAGTCAAACTTAACAACTGCCCAGTCTATAATTTCCCTGCCCACCAACCAATATGAACTTTTTGTTTAAGTACTAAAGTTCAAGCGCATGAATAATACACACAAGTAAAACATACAAATCATGGGGAACATTTTCATACTTGGATTGGTTTATGAAAACTTTTATACAGGCATCCTCACGTTATGAAAATTGCATATACAATTAACTACCAATTTAATATCCAGATTGTGTGCAACATGTCTCCTCATAAATCGCCAAACAGTTAATTAAAAAATCTTAGACCAACACGTTTAAAAAATAAGATTATCCAGATTATGGCTAACTAGTGATTGACCAGGATTTTTTTCTCCACTTTATTCGGGGTGATCACGACCGTTCCTAGGTCAGGCACCGGAAGACATCTAGGAAATAGAGACACAGGAGGTGTCTACAAATTAATGTCTCAAGTGACTCTCAGCCCACCTGGAAATTGCTAGATACCCCATAACCAGGCTTGTGATAACAATTCTAGGGAATTGATTTCTATACTTCTATTAATTTGAAGTTAAGACATTTTCAACCAGAAAGAGAATTACCTCAGATCCAGTTGAAGCTATCAAAAAGAATTCATCTCAAGACAGTAAGTTCTCCTTTTAACCAGCAATTTCGCCGCAGTTCCATAAGGTTCCTCGAAAGCATTCGAAAGCCACAACCCATCGGATACATCTTTCTTTGTCATTGAATGCTCGCTTGGACGTATGGCAACAAGCGTAGCTCCCTTAAGAATAATCCCACCGGGCAATTCCAAGTGAGGTGAATGCCAAAGCCTCATATTCAGGGCAGGAACAAGTGTCCGCTTCGACGCGGTCGAAGCCGACAACGGCTTAACTCTCAACTCCTCAAGCTGATCTTTGTTCATACACAGCTTGCCCTGTCCATCTGCATCAGTAAGAACTAAACTATCCAGAGTTTTATGCTCCGCGATTATCGGCTGCAACAAGTAATGTCTAGCCGAAGCCGCAATCAATGAGCTAATCGTCCAAACTACTCTCAATTTTAGCCCTCCATTGGTGTAAAACGATTCAGGTATGCTCCCATTGTCGTCAATTGCTGCAACATTTCCAGAGCAGAATCCATAAGTTTCATTCTCTTGAATGTGCTTATTACAGGATCCAGTATGAACAACCGATGCAGCCCCTAGGATCACACAATTATCCAAAGTTGACCCGAAATCAGCTCGCCATTTCAACAATACTCCATCGTCAATACCTAATTCGCCGCTCGGAAGCTCGATTCGGAGAAACCGAATCTCGTTGAAATTCTTCAAGACTTGTGTAGGCGAGTGATGAGTCACGCCACTTTGACCATTTTGACCACTCTCTCCGATCTCTTCTCTCCCAACAGCAAGCGAAGACGAACCCGATCTCGAACCCGAACCTGAGGAACTCGCCCGTTTCGGTCCCAATAACTGACCTAACGCCCGAATTGGCTTGACAATGCCTCCAAGAACCAAAAGAAACAGATTTGAAAACGCGCTCCGAGATTTATCAGAAGAAGAACCGGCTGAGAAATCATCATCGGAAATCACACAATCAACTCGAACAACAACGTTATCAACCTGAGAGACGATTGAGTTGAATCTCCGAGAAACTGCACGGAAACGTCCAAGCGCCTTCACGTCACTCATCCGATTCAAAATCAGCAGCATTAGAGAGTCAGGAAGACGATCAAAGTGATCCTCGGAGTAGCTACAACGGCTACAGCTCTGGCCAAAAGCGCCGCCGTGTACGGCGGACATTCTACCGGACGGATCGGAGCGTAGATAAGAACAGGACATTGAAGAAACAACGAATATCGCTCAGATCAGAGAAAATGAAACTGAAAGATGAGTGAATTACAGAGAAAGTGATGGATCTGAGATCGCCGGCGAGAGCTTCGCCGGAGCTTCGACGACGGCGAGAAAGTGGAAGAAACTGATTGAAACCCTAATTTTATAGATGAAGATAGAAAATGGTGGGATAAGAGGGATCCACGAATTTGTCGAGATAGAAAATGTTCATTTTCTAACAACAAGAAATTATTATATTTCAAAATTGAAAGCATAAAAAAAGAGCATGAATAATATTCAATTATTCATTATTTTTAATAAAAAATTGCGTAATAGTTGCTATCCCTTTTTCATTTTATGACACATATTCTTTTCTTTGCTTAAAGTTTTAAGAGTGAGAATTTGTTTTGCATTTTTCTAAAAAGAATTAAACATCATAAGAAGTTAAATGTCAATTTGAGCAAAATTTAGTTTAGTGATTGTCATTTATTAAAGTTGAGTTCCTCGTATCATTAATCAAAATGAATATAGTTCAATTGGTTTCTTGAATGTATCTATTAGATTTGTGGTTGAGTCCCCCAATTTCTTATAATATTTCTTTTAAAAAAATCTCAACGAATTATTATGTATTGATCTAGTGATCAAAGAATAGTTTGAAATCGTAGATTTGGATGTAGTGAATGAATGATTGGCGAACAAGATAGTGAATAGAATGAAAATGAAAACAACCTACTTAGTAATCAATTGGATTTTTTTTACATTCAAATATTATACGATAAGTAATATATCTTGTAATAATAGTCGAAATGTGTGCAAGTTAATCCGTACATATACAAATATACATGCAAAGAAACAAAAAAAAAAAAAATCAAAGTTCTTGAGCTAAAAAAAGTGCCTAATAACATTGATATTGCAAGTTTTTTTTTTTAAAGGTTCCCTTCAAAATCAATCCATCATTGTTGCCATTTAACTTAAATATATGACTCAATAATCTTTTCTTTTTTTCTTTTTTTTTTTGAAAAAAATCAATTCATTAACCAACAAACAAACCAATATAATCTTTCTTTAAAGCGAAATCAATATAGGGGGAGATTCTCCCTCCAAAAAAGAAATTCCTCAGGAGAGAACATTGGAATCATCCAACAAAAGTAATCAAGAGAAACCTGCTTGGCTAAAAAGTCGCCATCTTATTACAAAATCTATTACAATGAAAAATACGCACAATGCCAAGAGAAGCTATTAATTACTTAATATCAACAATGGAATGTAGAAATATCTGAGTAATCATCTTTTAAAGCTTTGATAACTTTTGAAGCATTGGACTTCACCAGAATATGAGGTAAAAACGAGCTTTTCAAATCTCTCAAATGTTTAAGCTCGTCCCTCAGAGCAATGCCTTCCATAGCCTTCATAGACTGATTCTTTAACTTTGATCTTCATCCCACCATCTTAGGATGGCCTTTCCAATCACAAACAACCCAACCTATACCTCCATCACTAGAATTAGACATGACTGACACATCGACATTCATCTTTTACAACCCTTTGAGAGCCATCCATTTGATATCCAAATTTGAAATAGCGGTGGTTTTCATTCACATACCTTCATTATAAAAGGAATTTGAATTAATAGTTTTATCAATAATACTCTAAAGTCTATGGAACTTTAAATTCAAATTGTCCTTAATCTTTTGATTTCTAAAGTACCATAAGCTCCAAATAGCAATAACACCTTTAAGTCTCTCCTCCTTTAAAATTTTATCACATAAACCATTACAAAAATCGACAATCTTATACATTTGGTGATAAGACTTATATCACTATAACTATAGTTGAAATTGGTAATGTAGAAAGAAAAATTCATAAATTAATCAAGCTAATACATTTTTGTGCCCCCACAAAATTAAGCTCAACAATATTTGTACAAGAAGTAAAAGTTTCAAATCTCCCTTTCTTTTCTCTTGTGGATTAACTTAAAAAACTATTCTTTTTCTTTTTTTTTTCCATTTTTAAAAACTTTAAGTTTTGCAATCTTTGCATTTACTTAGATTATTTATTATGGAATGTCACCTAACTTAAATGCAATAAATGATTATGGCCCCGATTTTTCTCCAACACAAATAGACACGTACTGTCCCACACGTAAAGAGACTTTAATAGAAGCATCCAACTATAATTCAAACCTTCAACCACAAAATAGTCTTAAACCTATTTTTTCCTAAATATATTTTAAGTACAAATTAGTTGGCAATTTACTTCCTTCATTTTCTTAGCACATTTACCTTCTTTTTAAGATTAAACAATAATTGGGTGCTTTATGGCCGTCGATATTAGTCAAATCTAGAAAAAAAAACGGTTACAAATATGATTAATCTTTTAAAAAAATTACAAATATAATCAATGGACATCAATAAAACTTCAATATTAATGAGTATTTTAATATTACATTAAAGTGTATTAATAATTATGAATATAAATTTTTTAAATTTTTTACATCTATAATTATTTTGTGAAACCAACTCATTCACTTCAATTTTTTTTTCTTTCATTTTTTTTTGAAACCGAGAAAAAAATAATTATATGTATAGAAGAAAATTAGAATGATCCTTATAAGATAACCAAAATACATACACATCAATCAATTCAATTAAAAGCTTCAATCAATTCGTTTACCAATAGCAAAATTGGAAAACATAATGAAATTCACCGAAATTATACATGTGATTTTATTTACAAAATTGCTATGTGGAATAATTTCCCAAAAGATAAAATTGAAGTAATATTATTTTAGAAAAAACTCAACATATGCTCCATGGTTGGACAAAAATTGCTTTAATTTCCCCTCTTTTTTTTCTTTAATTGAAGTTATATAATAATTTCTTTGTAGATTAAAAAAAAAAAAAAACCAACCTTTGAAGATGAGAGTAAAAAAATTCATATAATTCTCGTAAAATAGCTTGCCGTAAACCAGACACTGCTAAAGCTTAGTTTAATGCAACCATTATTGACGAGTACTTCATAAGCTAGACCATCAATTAATATATCATATGCATAAATTTACTGTTTAGGAAAGCCTAGTTACATAATTTGGTGACAAAGTTGCGTGATGCAACATACCTTATTCTTTTCCTAATGATATAATATTCCAACCTATAAACTTACAAGTACATGTCTAATTTAATTTTCATCTTTACAACTTCTATCCTAAAATGAAACAATGAACAACCAGAACTTGATTGCACATGTTCTCATTCATAAAATGCACATACCTTGCCCTCAAATCATTTCTGACAACTACACAAACAGTGATTCCTTTTAAAATTGACTAATATAATTATTCCTCTTTCCTTCTACAATACTTACAAGTTGCTAATTTCAATCTAAACAAAACAATTCAACACCAACTTAATAATCTAAACAAAAACACTAACCATAATCTTTGAAGTTATCATGACTATATAGCTCCTAACAATAATCACACTTCAGACCTCCATATTCCCTCAATGTTATTGTGACCTTTGAAGAATCCAAAATATGAAGGCAGACCTTGATATATTCCTCCCCCAAAAAAAATCAGGTTTCTAGAAAAAAACTCATAAAAGAGGACTTGGGTTGCCCCATAATTAGAGGTCGGCCGCAGTTGCACCATAAACTAGCTATCGAGACCAATGTGTGTCAATGATTCTACAAAGTCCAATTCCCTATAGTAGTAATGCTAAACGGTAGGCTAGTAGAAGAAAATATTTGTCTACTTATGAATAAGGAGACAAACTCTCCTTAGTTGCATGTCGCACCATTTAATCACAAAATTTTTGTTTGAACAATATCAGGAAAAAAAATTGTGGCACCATATATGCATTAAGGAGGACTTGCCTCTTTATTCACAAGGAGACAAATATTTCTCATAGCAAGGATCTCTTATTCTTTTTTCGAAACAAGGCTCCGTCCTTAGGCCAGGTACCGAGGACTCGAAGAATTAATGTCATAAGTGAGTCTCGAACACGAGACCTTGAGGGGAACATACCCTCAAAACCCAAGTTTTCAACCACTGTACCACTCCTTGGGAACGATCTCTTATTCTTTTCTTTTTTTTGAGATCTAGTAAAAGGGAGACAATCAATATATATCAAAGGGAAGGCAGCATATCGAGAAACAAGATATCGTATATCTGCTCTGCTGCCAAGTTCCAACTGCTGAAATTACTATTTGAATTCTATAAGATTGGTCGAGGTAGAGAATAGAATGAAAAGCTGAGATCTAGAAGAGAGAAGCATTTGGTACAGCAGGACTACAGGCTTTAATGCAGTGCATATTCCTAAGAGTCTAGGACAAAATAGCAGGCATCCTAATTTTAACATGGAGCAAAAGATATGGAAAAATTATAGCATAAACTGCTTTCTACAGCATCAATAGTGCTTACCAAAGCTTAGCAATGCACAAAAGCAGCTGACCTTGCACTGGGAAGAACTACACCCAAGAATGACCAGGGAATGATGGAAGTTGATATCAAGATAAATGACTAACTTTGTTGCTCTAGAGTGCAAATAAGAATTGTCAACATGGTGGATGATTTGGCAAACAGATAATATTTAATGAACCAATTTGATGTAACCAAAACAAAAGAAGCTATTGAGCCATGAACTACTTGCAACAAAATAGAGAGACGCTTCGACCTTAAAATGGTTCTATGGATTGGTAGCCTATATTCAAATAATTTATTTGCATGAGAATGATATGAATGACTAAACAATAACACCACAAGACAAATTTCTTAGAAGCCATTAAAGAATCTATACAAGATGATCTCGAGGCTTAGGAACATTTTACAACACTAATGTAGGGAGCCTAACCAGTAACCACTCGTTCTTTCCTTTATGAAGTTAGTAATTCTTATTGGCTAGGAAATGAAGTGATGTCATTAGAAGAGAGGGGATTTTCCTTTTATAGGCAACAAAACAAATTCATTGACATTAGAAGAGAGGGAATGAGTTACTCCAGAACTAAGATTGACAAGTTTAGTAGAAGAGTTTTTTTCTTATTCCGAAATACAATGATCGAAGAGCAAAAAAAGGAATTGAAAACAAGGACAGGAAAGTGCTATTATTTCAAACCATGTGTGCGTGTAAAAGAAATTGTTTTACGTTGTTTGACAGTTTCAAATATATTTCTCGATTCTTAAAAAAAACAAAAGAGAAAAGTAATATATTTCTCGGTTTTTATAAAAAAGAACAATACAAAAAGTTCAAAAAATTATCACGGTTTTGAGTTCATAAAAAGGTAGATTAAAAATCGAATGGCATTGAAGCTTGACGACTGTAAGGATGAACTAAACTTCAGTTTGATTCTTTGCAAACAAGTTCGAACCTCAGTAGGTAAATTTAAAAAAAAAAAGGTAGATTAAAAAAATACTTCTAAAATACAACTTTGAGAACATTATGAAAACCATTTAAAAATAGTTTTCTCCAAAAATAAATAAATAATCGTCCATAACACAAAAAGGCCTTTGTTTTCAAAAAGACAAGATAGAACTAAGACATGAACGTTTCGTTCCCTCGAGAAGTGAAGATGGAATGAGCTTTTAACTACTCGGGCCCTCAAAAGTAACTAGATATCCAAGGTAATTCGACATATCTCTATGGCATATAACCAGCCTGGGCTGTTAGTAATGGACATTAGAGAAGGCATGTTATCAAACAGAGGTAAAAAAAACACCGAATTTATGATGCGATTTAGCACCAACCTACTAACATATCAGGAACCATCACATGAAGTACAGAACAAGGAACCAAAAGAGAGAAATCCGATGAAAACTTTAGTTTAGTTCTGGAAACATTCTCTTCGATTGAGGTGCATTTTCTTAATACCAACTGCATTGAAAAGAATGTTCAATGATTGAGAACTCCGTCCACCAAGAAACTGAGTGTGAGATAGAATGGACAGAAAAAATATTGTGCACAGTTATAAGATTGAGTATAATGACCTCCTGGAACTCATCTGTCATAATCATCATATAATGAGTACGACAGCATTGAAAATGTGATGAACTCCCAACTCATAAAAGATAAGGCCAGCCATACAAGTACGAAAGGAAAGATCCTAAAAGTTCTAAGAAATCCACAGAAGAAGGAATAGATTAAGAAACAAAGGTTCTAGGAACCCTAAATATGAGCCTACTGTAGATCCTCCCATATCACCTTGATAAACATTTGATAGGGGAAAAGTCGAAAATTTGAAGGTGAGAAGAGGTACCCTCTCCAGAACTGAACCTAGGGAGATCTACAGAGAATGAACAGAAACGGAAAACTTCCATCTAGTCACCTCCAACCATGAAGTCGTCTTCCATCTCATGTAGCCATAATAAATGCCTGAATCAAGTTTTCTGCCGTACGCTTCTGTTCGGATGTACCAGATATTAGAGCAATGCGATCACCTCGAGACCTAGAGTCTGAAATCTCAATCAACGCTCCTGATATCTGAACAATGAACAAGTAAAAGTGTCATACACTCATTACTCTTAAATGCCTAACAAAACAAAGAAATAATAGGCATGCCTAGGGTTGATTTTTCAATATCTTAGTAATGGCCAACAAAACAACTAAAATTGTTTATTAGACAAAGGGGTTGCAAGTAAAAGTGTTTCGCTAGCCCCAAAAAGCTCTTCCAAACAATATGAAGTATGAGAAATATGGGCGAGAACAAACATGAAATATATCTTGGAGAAGAGAAAAGGCTATTTTCTAAAATTAAGACATTGGTACAACGGGAACAATTCTATTCAGTTCTTATTGAACCACATCTAATGTATTTTTACACCTTACATCTTTGAAGCATACTAATATAAAGCAAGGTTTTAAAAAACCCTCAATTTAAATGTCTGAGAACTAAAGTTCTAGCAAATCACTTTCCCTAAAGAAAATCTAGAATCTAGAGAAGGAAAAAAAAAATACTATCCAAGAGGGAGATTGGAGAACTAGGAATTCTTCAGTTTTTATAATCCATGTACATTTATTTGAAGTGCCGTTAGAACTGTTATCCAATTGACCAAAGTCAGAAATATGTCATTAAATCATAATGTTGTCGATATTAGTCATAGAAAAGAACAATATCAAACTACTAACCTTCCTGATGTTGGCTATATTAGCCCCTCCTTTTCCAATTACTTTACCAGCTGCATTTGCTGGGATCAACATCTCAAGAGCCGATGGGGGAGGCAGCCTATTCATAAAAACAATCAATGCAAAACCTTTGGTTACTATACAGAACATAAACTAATTATATGAAACAACAAAATAGTGTTGCTTTTCAAATAAAATAAGGTGGGACACTAACCCTCCATACACATTGGATGAATATGAGGACATGGATCCATAGTCATTGTCTCCAGTCTGATACATATACAGAAAAAGGTTTTTAATATGCAAAAAACAACAGAAAATGGAACAAAGAAAAATTTTCAATAGACTATTTGATCCACAGGTGAGAGCTACCATCACAGGAAAGATATACACTCAGATAACCATACTAAATGATCTTGTTCTCTCCCCCAAAATGTATACACAGATACCCGTGCCAAAGTTTTAGCTGTACGGCAATTTGACAAACGTTGGAACAATCATGTCATTGGTAGTATTACCCAATTTTTTTAATGAAAGACCAATAGAAAAAATTATATATGCTGCAATATCAAACAAAAGTTAGCTTATGACACCTACCGAGAGTGACCCATATCCATATAAGCTACTTGAAGAGAGACCACCGATTCCACTTCCACTTTCAGCCCTCTGATCATAGCCCCTTGGTGGAGCACCAGGAGAAACAGAAGGCAAGACAGAAGGCATTGAAAAAGTGGAACCAGAGGAGTACATGGAATCAGTAGCGAAAGCAGGGTTATGACCATCACGCTCTTTCAAAGTATCATCGCGAAGCCTAAGCACAATCTGAACCAATGCATCTCTTACACTGCCAACTTTACCACTTACCTACAAACATACATTAAAAATGAAAATTAGTAATGCAAGCAAAACTGCATTAAGCATTAAGACTAATAAAGGCAAACCTCGACAAGTTCATCATTGGCAGCAGCACACTTAATTTTGTCAGCCTTAGAAATATGAATATCAGCTCTAGCTGTCTTGCGAATCTCATTGATGATTGAACCACTTTTTCCTATTATACAACCTATAACTTTAGGCGGAACAAGTAGTCGCATTATCACGGTGCCACCTTCATCATCATTAATCTTCTCTTGCAGCAATAAAACAGTTTCAACAGACGCTGATTTCAGATCGTCCAAAGACTGAAAAAGGCATGAAAAATAAAGATGGTCAATGTGCTAATTAAAATAACGAATCAGCTCCAACGTCAGTAAGAAATGCAAATAAAAGAACAAGAACCAAACAGCAAGCTAGTGCTCCCAGTCCCCACACATTATGCAAGTTTAATATCAACTGAAACATACAGAGCAAAGTGTGCCAGAGTTGAATGTTTATTTTCCTGCAATAGAAATGTATTCTGCAAAGAGTAATATTTGCATGCTGCCTGGGCAGCATGCAAATATTTCTGTTCTGCAAAATCTAATGCTTAGGACACATAGAAAGTCAGCAGTCATATTCCACGTTCATTTTGCAATCAACATTACAAGCAAAATCCATTGTTATTTGCCTAATGTATAACAGATACTTAGTTTGATCATTTTATAAGAAAAACGTGGTATTAAATTATGACAAGACGACTCAGTCTCCTAAAACATTTCCAAAGGTTGATTTCAAGAAGCACCATTTGAGAAGATTCTCAGCGTTAGCAGCAGAAATAAATGGTACTGGAATGTTCAAAACTCAAGAACCAATTCACCCAAATCCTAAACTAAATAAAATTACGAAAAAAACACTTCTTAAATTTTCCAAATAATATAGAATGGGTATATTCATAATTTCATTTTCTTCCAAAATTCTACAAATAAACCCTCCTTCAAAATTGTATAGAAGACCAACATGAAATTAAAGACATTGGATGAGCAGAACGCTTTTGACTTTTGTGAGAGAAGAGATAGTACCTCAAGTGAAGTTATAGTAATCAGGCATTCATCACAATCACGCTTGGAATCATCAACTTCCACACTAGCACCACTAGCTTGTCTTATGCTTTTAATGGTACTCCCACCCTTACCGATGACACGGCCAATGTTATCAAGGGGGCATAATACTCTAACCGTCAACTCCTCAGATGGAGAATGACCACCAATACCAGAAACCACAGGAAGAGCAGATGAATAAAGAGGCCATGTATTCCCAGTATCAGGGTAATCATGAAAATCCTGGACATGATGAGCACCGAGCATCTGTGGAATAGATCTTGGAGGAAGAATGGAATCTACACTTGGATATAGTCCTCCTGCTGAATACAGTGGAACATCTGATGGGATAATTCTGCTATGAGGAGCATCATCTACATTTGTATCAAGAGAAATCTCTTCTATGGGAGGGAACTTGTACATAATTGAAGATATTGCAAATAAAGCCCACCTTACTCCCTCGGGTTCACCAGCTATCTACTCAAAAGAAGAAAAAATGATACAGATCAGCAAGCAACACCACAAAATTATTGAAAAGGAAACAGAAATAAGCTAATAACTGACTGGTAGTGGCGGTACATATGAAATAGATTTGGGAAAATAGACATGGATATTTCAAACTAATAACTAATTGGTAGTGGTACATATGAAAAAACAAACAGATATATTAAGTTCAAACTTCATCATATCATTGTATCAACAGTGATATTAAATAAAAATTGGAATGAGAGCCAAATATACACACCAAGGCTAAATTGTCAAATTCCATTGCACAAGAATGAAATGGATCAGAGGCATCCTTTGCATTTATTTTTATACTGGTCCTGGTCTTGACTCTAAGCTTTTTTATAGTAGATCCTGCTTTACCAATGACATTGGCAGATTGGCTTGCAGGGATAAGAATTTGGCATTGTTCCTTATGCTTCTTGTCTGAATCTCCCGCAGAAGCCAGTGCATTAGCAATGGTGGCATGAACTTTAAGCAGAGCATCCTGCGCCGCACATAATGGTTGTTTGTCGTTGAACTCATCATCAACTTCCACTTCCTTCTTATCCTTGACAAAGCAGAATATTGTTATAACACGATCCTTAGCACCCGGAAATGGATCAACCACCTTAATTCTTGCCCTCGTTTCATGTCTTATTGAGTTTATCACTTTCCCACCCTTACCAATAACACTTCCAATAACCTCATCTGGGCATAGTATTCGGTAAACAACCAATTCATCACCAACCCATTCTTCTCTATCAGTAATCCGTCTACGGTGGCTCTTACTGTCTCCATTATTGTCCCTATGGCTATGACCATAAGGTCGCTTCCCACCCACCATTATTCAATTCCAAGTTTGCCTGCATATCAGCCAAAAACAGGCATAAACAAACGAAAAATCTGCTGAAAATTCATTCAAACAAATTTTATTCCACTTGCTCGAAACAAAAAATAAATAAATATAATATAATCACGTTGTTGAAGTTTAATCACCACCGGTCAAGTTCCTGAAACAACAAGCTCCCTTCTCCCAAAACATGAAAGAAATAAAGAAATCCACAGAGCAAGACGATGTAAACCCCAATATATTAATTGAACTGACCAAAAACAAAAGATTGAAGAACCATCATGAAGTGTGGATTAGTGGTCAATAGAGCTTGAGAGCTAAAAGGTGATGGTTCAATCCGTAGGGGCCACCAACCTAATCATTGATATCTTAGTAGCTTCTTTTTTTTCTTGATATCCATAATTCTCCGGGCCAGCTAGCTCACGCCTCTACTAATGTCATAGGACATACCACCTTACCCTATGACATTTGGATGCCAAGAAAACCCGTGGGTGGCCACTGAATATAGTAGGGAGAGGGGGTATGTCGTGCTTTCAAGCTGACCCAGACAGCTACCGAATAAACTAAAATAAAATATTTTTATAAAAAAAAAAACCTTGTTTTATGGGAACTTGTGAGAACATCAATGCGAGTCACAAGCACACCATAGTCCTCAGTATTTCAACTCATTCCCCATTGAAGGACAAATTAGGGTTTCCACTAGAATAAAAGCACTTACACGAATCATTCATCGCAAAAGACACTCGTTAAAGAGCGAATACAGATTGAAAACCATTATAACGTTTCTATATCATAAATCTTAGGTTGAGTGGAGGGGAAAATGCAAACCCTAATTCACATAGAAGAATGAATGCCAGAAAAAAAAAAAAAAAAAAAAAAAAAAAAAAAAAAAGAACAATAAAAACAATAAACTTAAAGACGAACATACCTCGACGAAGAAGATGAAGTAGCTGCGCCACCACAGACAGCGGTCGCCGGTACTGCGATGAAGGATATATATGACGGCGAGGGTTTTGCAACAACCGCCAATTTTTGGGGGTTATTTATTTCGTGCGATTGCAGGAAGAGATCTCGACCGTTGAGTTTTGACCTTCCGTTTGATATCTATGCGATGTGTTTTAATCTAATGGTTAATATGAATTTTGTAGTTTTTAACGTCTGCTTCGACCACACGCGATTATGGGTTAGTGCAACCGGTGGAACTTTGTGCGAGATGGGTTTTATTTTTTAATAATATGTATACATAAATAGTGTCTATTTATTTGTTTTTTTAAGAGTGGTATTTTTATTTGGGAGGGGACACAAATCTTGTACTGCTATTTTAAAATAGGATAAGAGTTAAATACCTATTTTTAATATTGAAATAGTGATCATGAAATTAATTTGTACTACAATTAAGCAAACATGTCACCAATATTTTTCGATTTTAACTAAGTGCATCTCAATTGTTTTTATTAAAATAGTGCATGTCTCTACCACAAGTATTTGTCTATAAAATCGTAAGTAAAATCATCATGAATTAATTTAATGGTTAAGAAATGTATTAAAGTATTAAGATGTGATGAGTTTGGTTCTATTTATGAGTCAATTTAAAAATAAAAAATATAAATATTGTAGGATATGTTCCGTGAAAATGGTTAAGATGAACGTAAGCTGGTTCAAACACTCGCGAATACATTCAAAATTAATTCATAAATGGATGGTGAATTAATCTCATCCCTAAATTTTTAAAGTTTCTATTGATTAATGGGAGATCGATATAAGTTGATTAGGTTGGAGTCTATTAAACTTTAGTTAAACTCCATATACTTTTGAGTATAGATTCGTGTTATGATTCGACATTGAAATGAGTGGATACTTAATAACAATATATAAGAAATGTGAATTACTTCTTTCATCATCAATTGGTTTGGAGATAAATGTTTACGCATCGACCAATTCTTAACGACCACTCTTTTGTCTAAGGATACCTAACTGCCAAATTGATTTTTGGACAATACATTAGAGTTCTATTTGGGGGTAGATTCATATGAAAAGAGTAATGAAAGTGTGCAAAAGATAGGCTCAAGCTGAGATTCAGCTTGTGAACAAAATAGTATAAAGCCTACATGAACGACTTTTATCCATTTTGATAAAATAGGATTATTTAATTTTAATTAGATATTAAAATATTTTAGAGCCCACACTAGACGCCAGTTCAAATTTTATAAAGTAATCTAGTTTAATATCATGGTCACGAGTTCAATCTAGATAATTGATATTTAACTTTCATTTATTTGAGAATTATAGTAACTCTTTCTAGGGTTTGTGATCTCCATTTTTTAACTTATACTAAAAAATCGTTTGAAAATTTGAATTGCAACCATATGGTTTGAACTGTTACATTTACTTGATAAATAGCTTCCAAACAAGATGTATTTTTTTTAATTTAATAATATTTAAGATAAAGATTTTAACTCAATAACCTCTGAATTACTTAATCTTACATTGTGCTATTGGGATAATACAATACTTCTGTTAAACAAAGGTGAACAGTTTATTTATCTTTGTTCTTATAAAATAAACAAATAGGATACTAAAGCAGTTTCATGGTCAATTGCGTATCAATTCACTCTTTAACAATACCAATATTATAATAACCATAAGTTAATTACAAGGAAGCAAAATCGAAAACAACTACCCATAATAAATAAATAAATAACTCACCACACGAACGTATAGAGAAACTTTACATTTTATCTATGTTACATTATTTGGCGTCATAGAAATAGTTTAATTTTTTAATATCTTAATTTATAACATATGTAGTACCATCCAAAATGTAGGGCTTCAAAGCATAAATAGATTTTCGCCAAGAACTTTGAAGCCACTTTGATTTTAAAATTGGGCATGGATATACATCTAATAATCAAGAGAGTATAGATTCAAATCAACCTTAAAAAAAAAAAAAGTCTGTCTATTACAAATGAAATGCTCATTTGTAACTCTTCGTTAAAAAACTACATACTACTCAAAATATCCTCTTGCATAACATTATCGGAGGTGGGGATGATGCTATGGAGGATTGATCATGAGTGACACTCCTCCACACGAAGTTTAAATTTGAAGATCATTTCAAGAAATTCTTGTGAAACAGATTTGGTTACCAATTCCTACCTTGCAAATCCAATCCAAATAATGTGGTTTCTCTCTCTTTTCCCCAATTTGATCCCCACCCATTTTGTCTTTACCCTCAATTCTGTCACCATCTTCCTCAGTCGCCCTTGCGCTATATTTCTTCTTCGTTTTCCCAATCCCCATTTCGAGAGCTCAATCTCTCTCTCGTTCGCTCAATCTACAACACCTTTTCATCCATTTTCATTGCCCCTGATAAGGGTATGTTCTATTTCTCTCAATCACTTGGTTTTTCAGCAGCTTTTTTATTCGATTTATCCATTTTCTATCTGGGTTTTTGTGGTGTTACGTGGATGTGTTGTTTGTTTATTCATTTGGGTCTTTTGAGTTTCGTGTTTTGGGCTGTTTTTATTGTTTCTACTCTGTTTCATTGACATGGGTTTGGATTCTTTTGGACTGGTTTTCACTTGTGATGATTGATGGGGTTGTTTTTTGGTTCGTTCTTTACTTGTTGATGGAACTAGAATGAATCGATGAACTGTTTGTTCGTGCTGATTCATATTCGTTTAGTAATAGTTTTCGAGCATGGATTGATTGATTGATGTTTTTGAAGTGAAAAAGCGTTGAAATCGTACCCTGTGCTAATAGTAATGAATAATCATTTAAGTCATAGATTGGTTTATTTTGTTAATAAATGATTACTTGATTTAGTATACACCATCTTAACTTAATCATCCATCGCATATTCCTTTTCTCTGGGATCCTGTACTTTTAGCTTTTGAGCTATTACTTTCTTGGTCTTGATGAGAATCATTGCTTTATCCTTGTGAAGGAGGCATAACTCAATTAACATAAGCCTGTGTCAATCATCACAATTGACCTACTAGTCAGGAGGGTACTGAGATCCGACCATTTTCTTAATAGTTTATTTTTTACGGGTTTTCTCGACAATCATATGTTGTAGGGTCAAATAATCTGTACCGTGAGAATAGTCAAGAAGCGCGTAAACTTCCCTGAACACTTACGAATAGGAAAAAAAAAAAACATAATTGTGTCCATAATGAAAGGTCATGAGTTTGAATCTCCCTCTCCTCAATTGTGGTGGAATTCATCATTGCTTTATCCTTTTTCACTGTCACCAGTATAAAGTTGTGATAGTTATGGTATCGAATATTTGAGATCGTTTCGATTTTCGGGGTTTTAAATTTGTTTGTGCTTCTTGAACACAGTTTAAAGTACTCTGTTGGAAAGATGGAGATTACTAATGTCACCGAGTATGAGACTATTGCAAAGGAGAAGTTGCCTAAGATGGTTTATGATTACTATGCATCTGGTGCAGAGGACCAGTGGACCCTGAAAGAGAACCGAAATGCATTTTCCAGGATTTTGTATGTTCCTTTTCATGCTTAACTGTCCTTTCCAATACAAAGTTACCTTTTATCTTGTATCTCTTTCTCTCTCCCTTTATTTATTAGCTGAATTTCAATAGTGAGTTTGAGGTGATATTTGAAAAATAGTGCTTTTAACTTTATCTAGAGCATGATCAGTTTCAATATGACTTTTGAAACTATGAAATATACTTTTAGTCTTGTTAGAAGCACTTTCCAAGAATTTCATGACAGTTAAAAGTAACTTTGAAAATTATGAAGATGCTAAATCTAGCTCTTGAAGAGTAAATTCACGTAAAGCAGCTTTCAAAAATACCTTAGAAAATTCTCAAGCTACTTTAAATTGTGTTACTATACAGCATACAATTCTCTTTTGATCCGAGAGTGTGTTCTTTTTCAGTTTTTTTCTCTTTGGATCAACATTAAACTACTTATCTGGCAGTTATTGCTAACTTTCACTGAGACAGGTTCCGTCCCCGTATCCTTATCGATGTGAGTAAGATAGACATGTCAACAACTGTGTTGGGATTCAAAATTTCAATGCCCATTATGATTGCTCCAACTGCCATGCAAAAGATGGCTCACCCTGAAGGTAAAAACTTCCTAATCCCATTGTGAAATCCATTTCGTACCGCATTCTTGCCAGTTATGCAGTATCCGTCTTCAATGGCTTCAAAAAGTTTGAAAGTGTATGCAGTAATTTTATGGTTCATAAATCTTGCAGGTCAACCACAGACTTGATTAGTTAGTTAGAAGTTAGTTACTTGGTAAATCTATAAATACCAAGTGGTAGAGTGATTTGAATATAGGGAATTATATTAGTATAAAAGGTTAGGCCTTGGTGAAGAGATTGGGGAATTCTCGAAACCTCCCTATTTGAATAATACCAAGATAGGTTTCTATCAAGATCAATATTCAAATAAGAGTTAGAATTGAGAAAATTCAAACATCAAGATGAAATTTATGCAATAGAGAAAAGAACCATACTTATTTGGGCTGATCTTCATTTCCATTCATACAAGAATGACAGTATTTTCATCTGAATGATATTTGCTGTTCCGATGCAGGGGAGTATGCAACTGCCAGAGCAGCATCTGCAGCCGGCACAATCATGGTTTTAATTTCTTTTCCCAACCCTATTGCTCTATTAGTCTCTAATGTTTTGTACTCAATATTGATTTGAATTCGAAAACGTGGGATTAGTCGAGTACTCGTTATTTCTATGCTTAATTTCAAGCGATTCTTGAATTGTTTCAGACCCTTTCCTCATGGGCTACTTCCAGCGTGGAAGAAGTTGCTTCCACTGGACCTGGCATTCGGTTCTTCCAGCTATATGTAAGAACAATGGAGTATTTGAGAATAATTTTTTATTTTATCATACTCCTACTCAATATTTAGGAGTTGGGGCATTCAAACCTACGACCTTTAGGTCGAGAGTACATGTCTTACTGCTGGACTCAGCCCGCTTTGGCTATCAGCCTTCTATTTACTGCTTCCTTAGCCTCAAAATATTTGGTCTTAATGTGTTTCATCCGAATTCGTGTAATTGCTTATTAAGGTGTACAAGGATAGGAATGTGGTGGAACAACTAGTGAGAAGAGCTGAAAGGGCTGGTTTCAAGGCCATTGCTCTGACTGTGGACACTCCAAGGCTTGGTCGCAGGGAAGCTGATATCAAGAACCGGTTTGTATGGATTTATTAAGTTAGCTGATATAGGTTTAGTTGTATGATGAACCTAGTTTACACACATTGATGGTTTTTTTTGCAGATTTACTTTGCCACCATTTTTGACATTGAAGAACTTTGAGGGATTGGATCTTGGTAAAATGGACAAGGTAAGATTGAAATGCTACTCTATGCTGAGTTCTACTTCCATGAACAATGTCCTTGATAACGGTTTCTTTCTCTGTGGGGGTGTTTTTTTCAGGCAGATGACTCTGGTCTGGCTTCATATGTTGCGGGGCAGATCGACCGCACTCTCAGTTGGCAGGTAACACAAAAGAAAGTCATTCAAATGTTCAAAAAGACAATGCTATTGTTGAAGCAAATATGATAGCATTATTGAAAAAGCTTCTTTTTACATTTACTTGCAGGATGTGAAGTGGCTCCAAACCATCACCAAGTTGCCAATTCTTGTGAAGGGAGTACTTACTGCTGAGGACGGTAAGTAAACCGATGATCGAAAAATGTTGGTTGATATAATTAAATTTACCCAAACCCATCAGTTTAAGCTTTTGAGTTGATTGGTGGTTTAACAAAATTTGACAAGATATCAGACCAGAAAGTCCTGAGTTCGAGTTCCTGCTAAGTTGTTTCCTCCCCAATTAAAATTGAATTCCACTTGTTGAGCATTTCTCAAATTTCTAAGTTGTTTCCTCCCCAATTAAAATTGAATTCCACTTGTTGAGCATTTCTCAAATTTCTAAGTCCACAAGTGAGGGGGAGGAGTGTTGGTTGATATAATTACATTTATCCCAACCCACTTGCTTAAGATTGGAACTTTAACTAATGAAAAAGATGAAACAAGTAGACACATTCATTTTAGTTTATTCTGATGTTTGGCCTCTGAATTGCAGCCAGGATTGCTGTTCAAAGTGGAGCTGCTGGAATAATTGTTTCAAATCATGGAGCTCGCCAACTTGACTATGTCCCAGCAACCATTATGGCTTTAGAAGAGGTACACAACAACTCTTTTTGTTGGCCTAAAACAGAACATTTCATTATCTTTTGATCTAAGATCACAATCCAATACGTGATAATTTCAGGTTGTTAAAGCTGCCAGAGGTGAAATTCCTGTTTTCCTGGATGGCGGTGTTCGACGTGGAACAGACGTTTTCAAAGCATTGGCACTCGGAGCATCTGGCATATTTGTAAGTAAACGAACACATATCAGATGATTCGCTTCGTTACAATCCGACTAAACAATCACTTAACAAGTATTGCATTTATCGATGTTAGATTGGGAGGCCGGTGGTGTTCTCTTTGGCAGCAGAGGGCGAGACAGGGGTAAGGAAAGTGCTTCAGATGCTGCGCGACGAGTTTGAGCTGACCATGGCATTGAGCGGCTGCCGCTCGCTTCGGGAGATCACCCGCAACCACATTCTGGCTGACTGGGACACTCCTCGCATCGCACCGAGGCTATGAGATGGTAGCATTGTAGATGCATCAAACACCAGCATTTGAGAGTCTTGAATTTTATATATATATATATATATATATAGCATATGAACAATGTTCTGTTATGATAAAAATATGTGATGTCTTCTTGAATGGGATATTACATTCATCCTATATTGTTTCTGTTGTTGCCAACATTGATATGTTACTGTCTGAACTGGATGTCTTTTTAGTTGCTGGTGCAGGTGGTTTAAAAGGAAAAGGAAAATAAAAAAAATTATAATGATTAAATAAAATCTAATAAATAATCTTGATGGTTAGTAATCAACGACAAATTAATGATGAGACAATTAACTATTCATATATAAATGTGGCGAACTTTTACCAATATTGTGGGTTAAATAGTTAATACAAAAAAATATTTAATTCTTCAACAACAAAGGCTATTTATAATGTTTTCTCCAAAAAAAAAAAGTCTATTTATAATATTTAAAATTAAAATTGTTACTTTTAAAATTATAATAACTAAATTCAAACTTTTATTGGAATCAATTTTGCAATTGAACATGTTTAAGAGCTTTTTTAAAAAATAAAAATGGTTACTTCAAGAATGGAGACTTTTCATTTAAATTTGTTTTAAAATATAACGTGTAAACATAATTTTCCTTTGTTTTGATTTTACTTTTAAAGAAGAAAATTTAAAACATGTTTTAGTTTTAGTTTATTATTTATTTATTTTTTTCGAAATATAGTCAAATGTTATATTGACATTGGAGGATGTACACATTTTTCCCGTTTCTAAACATTTTATCGAGAAAAAACATGAAAAGAAACTATTGTCGAGAAATTATTTGATGAGACAAATATAATGAATTAAAAAAGTTGTGTTTACAAAGATATTTTATTTGGAGGAGATTCTTATGTATGATTCTTGTTGAATAATATTAGAAGATGTTAGATCATTCAACTTTATCTTAGATGGTCAAAGAAGATTTTTTATCATATACATATGTTCTAGATTGGTGAAGAAAATTTTAGAATACCCTTTGTCTAAAAATGGTGAAGAGAATTCTAAAACACAATTTATCTAAGATTGATGAAGAGAATTCTAGAACATACTTTGTTCAAGATTGTTGAAAAAAAAATCTAGATATGCACTTTGTCCAAAGTCAAAGTGAAGTTGTGGCAAAATTGAGACCATGTGATTTGCTTAATTACTAAGGCAAGATGAGGCTAATTTATGACCATAGGATTTCAAGTTCATGAGACTATAAATAGGTGATGTCAATTGTTGGCAAACCATCCCAAAATCTCTAAGATATCCCACGTCTATGTGAGTGAGGGTGTGAGATAAAAATAAAGAGAGTTTCTTGTTATAAAAGAGTTTGTTGCTACTTTGTAAGAGAGAAAGTTTGTAACTCTTATTTTTTATAATTAAATTTTTCTATCCCTGCCCGTGGTTCTTACCCTAATTTGTTTAGGGGGTTTTCACGTAAAATCATTGTATCATTTCTATTCTTCATTATTATTGTTATTCTCAATCTCTTTTAGCTGCGACCGTGCTCTATTCGATGCAAACAATCATAACAATTCTTTGGTCGCAAACATACACCTTTTAAATTGAAAGGGATGATAATCTGTTGGTTTCATCATTTGGTTGTAATCTAAAAAAACCACATGATTAATCAAATTTAGAAAAGAATTACAAATATAGTCACTTTGAAAAAAAATTAGCAACTATAATCATTGATTTTAGTGAGAATTGTATCATACTTTCTTATAATACTATATTAATTAGCATTTATAATACAATATTAAAACGTATTAATGATTATGAATACAAATATTTTAAAATTTATCTACATTTTATAATTATTTTGTGAAAAGATTTGATTCAATTTAATTTTCCTAGGTTTAATTGTCTTTTCAAAAAAAAAATATATATATATATATATATATATTTCAATGGAGGATAATGTGTTTTTCTTTTTCTATTTTAAAGGAAAAAGAAACTCCCAACTAAAGAAATATATACATTTCCCTATAGTTTATTAAGAATAAATATAAAGTATATTGACTAACATTTACGTGCAAAGTTCTAGTAATATTTTGTATAATTCAGTAACTATAAAATTAGAGGTTTGAATCTCCCTCAAAAGTTTTGTTGTTTTTATCCTCTCAGTTCAATTTTTGAAAATTTGAGTTGGTTTTCTTTTCCTTTCTTTCTTTTTTTTTTTTAATTACATACATAATTAGGTTATATTAACATTTTAAATTTATTGTACCTATCGCAAATATATATTTCTAATGCTATTGAAATACTAGAAACAACCAAATAAAAGACAATAAACTTGATCCCTCAATTAATGAAAAAAAAAACAGTTGCCATGTATTTTTTAAAGACCAATAACAAATTAAAAACAAAAGATAGCAAAGAGTTAATCATGATTAAGTTCTTAATCATCCAACACCACACACATTTATTTTTAGTTCAACAAATTACATGCTTAATTGTGGGAAAGTTGGTGGCGTGTTTTGTTAGATTGGTTGTAATCTAAATTCGATTTCATGATTACGATCTTGAAAATTGATATTTGACTCTAATATTATTTTAGAGTAGTAGTATCTTATGTAGGTTCTGTTGTCTCCTCCCCTAATTTATACTAAAAAAATGTGGAAGAAAACATTACAAAATCTTTAAACAATTTAGTTAAAAAAAAAAAAAGAAAAGAAAAGAAAAAAAAGAGGAAGATCCGAATCTATAAATTATCGAGTCAAACAAGATGTAATGGGAGTTTTGATCCATTTGATAAGGAAAGAAGCTTTGACTAAAAATATATATATATATATTTTTATGAAACAATTTGACTAAAACTAAAATTATATATGACTTAAGGAAAAGGGTATTTTAACTAAATTGAAGTTATCACGTGCTAATTACTATTTAAGTTAATAAAGCAATTGATTAAAAAAAAAAGTTAATAAAGCAATTGATTTCAATAATTAAGGCCCCGTTTGATAACCATTTCGTTTTTGATTTTTTGTTTTTGTTTTTAATATTTTAAAAACAGGTTTGTTTGATAACCAATTTTAGTTTTTGTTTTTAAAATTTTAAAAAT
>JBBMKA010064973.1:0-16763 GCA_037833695.1 Sechiopsis laciniata
CTAATGTCGAACGTCGTTTTCATGCATTTAGAGTTAAAGACTTAGGTTCAGACCTTAATTTGGGTCGGGTCTTTACAGTTCCATTGAAAAATCCGACAGAAATGAGACCGATTTGAAAGCCGTTCCATTTAGAACTTGGAACGATCGGATTTTTTCGTCTCTGGTAACTCCCACATCCAAAGGTTCTGATCAATTCTCTCTTTTTCAGATTTAAGCTTCTTGGAAAGATTGTTTTCTACATGTTTTAGAAAAGAAAAAAAAGGTTCTCCAATAGCTTTAATTTCAAAAATAGAACTTCATTTTTAATCTGCTTCTAATCTTCGGGAGTGGTAAACATCCCAAATCAAATAAAGATCATTCATAATATGATTTTCTTTCTAGTAGTGAAGAGAATTTATAGATGAGAGAGATCGAGCCATTTCAATTGGAACAACAACACCTAATTTTGTAACGAACAAAGCCAGTAACCTTTAAGTCAACATAAAAAGTCTCAAAAGTTAGATTTAAAGAGCTTCCAAATAGAATCCCTACAAAGTAGGGATTTTATTTTGTTTGACTTTTTATTTATTTTTAGGTTGTTTTACCTTTGGTCGATTGTAGCGTAAGATATGGTGGAGGATTATTTTTATTTTTTTTTTAATTTTTAAATTTAATCAATTATTTTACAATTTTTTTAAAAAAATTTAAAAGGTCGGATTATTTTGGGAAGAAAACATATCTCTCTCCACCAAGATTTTTTTCTTAGCCATGGATTTGAATTCACATACAAAATAGCTATGACCCTAATTATTTCTTAAAATCTAGCCATTTCCTACCATTTCCCTTTTTTTTCCCTCTTTAATATTTTTTTTATAGAATTTTTCTCTTAAAATTTCCATTTTCAATTTTTTTTATTTCACTTTTTATTTTTAAATTTATCATTATAGACGACCTAGTAATTAAGAGGTTACTAAGCTCAAAACTCTACTTTCCAATTGAATTTTTTTTAAAAAAACTCCTTTTATCCATGTTTATTTTTAAATTTTTCTGTCTTTTAATACACATTTCCCATTTCTATCTTTAAAAATTAAATATTTTCATTCTATCTAATATTGCGTCTCCCTAATTTGACTATTTCAATCTTTTCTTTCTAATAAAAATATCTCAAACAACAAATTTCTCATGGGTATTTGTTTGTCAACTCAGAGCTTAACTCCTAAATATATCATTATAAGGACACCTCTCAAAGGTCCCACAATCCACCTATCACGAGGAACTACTTAGTCCCCTATAATTCAATCCTAGAGCAATCGTATTAATTGGGTCCCATACCCTTAGCTCAACCTTAAGAGCTACATCATCAATCTTAGGAGCAACACCCTGCCAAATCTATCCAAAGAAGGGAGCTCTCATTCTAAGCTTGGTAAGTCTTTACACATTCTGCATGCAACTGCTCATTGTGTTAGAAGGCCTACTCTCTAACTAACAGTCCGGGTCTAAGCATGCCTAATAGAAAGACACACCATCTAATGCTCGTCCAATTATGGGCCTCACCATGATACGACCTAGGTCCACGTGTATCGGACACCAAGTAGGCAGAAGTCATAGATAGGGTTCCACCTTGGTCTTAGCCCTTGTTTACCGTTGCCCGAAACTTGACTATCATAAGGGTGACTCTAGCTTGCCCATCCTCTAGATGATGACAATAACCTAAATATGGTACTAAGAGTATAACTCAGTCCCCTCTACATGTTCAACCTATCGTCACATTTATTATATATATGGATTACAATTAAGAATCCTAACATGATAATAAAATAATACGTGCCTAACTTGCATATTGGCATAACAGATAATCCAGGTCCAATAGTATGCAAATGCCACAAAAATAATCCACAGACTAAACAACAATACATCACAGTAAGATACACAACAGAATAGGCGCCATCAGCATGCCAAGAGCAATACAATAAAATCTAGGTCATTTGATGCGAATTTTCGGTGCTGTATAAATATTCGAATGGTTAATTCTAAACATGTGACACATGTAATGCAAATGTTTAACGCTTTCGAATCGCTTTACGTAAGTATACACAGTCAAGTTTGCATCAAGTGATAAGTATCTATAAGTTTTATCATTCTCCATAAGGAATTGTGTTTCAATCAATTATGTTGATACAAGAGTCAAACAGAAAAGTAGAGAAAAATGTGGTGGGTTTGTTCCTAAATCTAATGGAATATGTAATGAGGCTCAAGTTATGGTTCCAGAAATGTACATCATTTCTATATATCTAGAAATGTTAGGATTGATGAGAGTGTTTAATTTCCCTAAGCAAAAAGAGCCTTAAAAATATTCACATGACTAACTTGTTTAGTCCCAATCACAATACTTTGTGCTTCCTTTTCCTTTCTTTAAATACAATTCTGCAAGCTCATTAAAAAAAGGAATGATCGAGCTAGCTTCTAGTCCATCTCAAAAAGAAACTGCTAGATTTTTACACTCTCTATTGGTACATGAAGCCTCTTCTCAGCTACCCTTCTTGGATAGTGTATCAAGATGTACATCTTCTGTCCTAAACTCAACAACAGATGCTCACATGCCTATTTTTAACCTTTTAGCTCATGATTCAACAAATCCTAGCCTTTCTCTTCATCACGAACCTTCAATATCTTCATCTTTTCTTTTTAGTAGTGTTTATCCTTTAGCAAATGAAGAACCATGGCCTTTAATTCAAGCTCCCAAGAATCAACAATAGATGCAAACAAGGAATAAGTCTGGAATATCTAAGAAAAAGGTATTTCTTGCTCCTATTCGAAATACTTCTCTTGAACAATCCTCTTTTAGTTGCTAATAGATTAGACTAATGGAAATCAGCTATGTGTGAAGAACTTTTCTGCCTTGGTTAAACAACAGACATGGAAACTAATTCCTTTACCATTTAATAAGAATCTTATTGGTTGTAAATCAGTATATAGAATAAAAAAGACACCCCAATGGAAACATAGCTAGACATAAAGCTAGGTTAGATGCAAAGGTTTTTATCAAGAGGAAGGTGTTAATTTTTTTGAGACATTTAATCTTGTGATTAAGAAACTTAAAATACAAATGATTTTATCCCTGGCTTCCACTTTTGGTTGGAATTTAAGACAGTTAGATGTCAAAAATGCTTTCATTCATGATAAGCTTCAAGAAAAAGTTAATATGAATCAACCCCAAAGTTTTGTTTTACAAGCAACAACCTTAACATGTTTATAAGCTTCGAAAATCTCTTTATGGTTTAAAACAAGCTCCAAGAACCTAGTTTGAGTGCTTTACGTATAATATTCTAACTCATGGTTTTAAGGCCTCTCTCTTTGTTCGAAACGATAATGGAAGTCTCACTATTTGTTGCTATATGTAGATGACATCATTCTCATAGGGAATGATGTCTCCTTTACTAATAATCTTGTTGAGAAATTACAAGTTACATTCGAAATGACAGACCTGGGAGGTTTAACGTACTTTCTTGATCTAGAAATAAAGAAGAACCTCAACGGTATTATAGAAAACAAACTCAAATATGCTATTGATATCTTGCATATATTTGACCTGAAATATGTCAAACCGTTTTCTACACCTTGCTCAACTTCCTCTCTTATAGAAATCTCAAGTCCTTGTTCAGCTGAAGATGCTCATTCATTTTGACAGATGGTTGGTGCACTGCATTACCTCACCTTCACCTGGCCTGACATTTCATTTATTGTTTGTCTTAGTTCCTACACTCCCCAAATCATCATCTTGCAGTTGTGAAACGTATCTTCAAATATATTCGAAGCACTATGAACCATGGTCTTCTGTTTAAACCATGCTCTCTGCTTCTACGTGCCTATTCAGACTCTGATTGGGCTGGTAGTGTATTAGATCGACGATCCCCAACTGGATTTGTAATCTTTCTCAGTTCATATCCTATTTCTTGGATGTCCAAAAAGTAGAGCAAAGTCTCTAGGAGTTCAACCGAAGTTGAATATCGTGTCTTAACCACTACAACCGTTGAATTATTTTGATACGTCAGTTGCTCAAAGAACTGTTCGTACATTTACAGACATCTCCTGAGCTCCACTGTGATAGTCGTTTTGCCTTACAACTAGCTCAAAACCTCATGTTTCACAAAAGGACAAAATATGTTTAGATCGATTTCCATTTCATAAGAGAAAAAGTAGCATCTTGAGATACATATCCAGCTTCACTTTATCTCCACTGATGAGCAACCCGCAAATTTTCTTAATAAAGCTCTTATTGCTCATCGAATTCAATTCTTATGTTCCAAACTCATGCTTTGTTGCTCTTGGGGTTGAGTTTGAGGGAGGATATTAGGAGATAATCTTAGTTAGTTATTTAGTGTAGTTTTTAATCTGTAATTTCCGTCTCTCTCATATGCGTATATGTAGAGACCTTCCCACGTTTAATAATTTATGAAGTATTCTTATGACTCATTGTAAAACAACAATCGTCCGACTTGTGGACACGAACCAAAGTAGTTAAAGGGTTGTATTATACCACTTGTGTATGTTTCCGATTTGAAAGTGTGTGTTTGTATGTCTTTCTATTATTATTGTTATTAATGAATGATTATATTTTTTAATAAAAAAATGATTTAGCAAATATTAGTTTGATGTTTTTGTTTTGTTTTAAGTTTGTGACTTTTCGAAAATTGTAAGTTTTTATTTGTCGTAGTATCTTGATGCTACGGATGGATTCTCTTCGAGTGATTCTAGCGTTGAGATGCCAGTCGTCTCTACGGTGGGACAATAATTTTTCTCCAAGAACAGCCACGAAAAGTCATACTAATCTCATATTCAAAAGTGGTCCATAATAAAGATTTTTATTACAATTTTTATTTAAAGAAAAAAAAATCGAGGTACCAAACATGCTCGTAGCTTGGAGTTCCCATTGTTAAGTTTAAAATATTGACTTACAATTTGTCTTTATATTAGGTCTCCCGTGCATGAATTTGTATGTCTAAAATTGACTTGTCCATATATACAGAAGGATTGGTGCATAGTTATGATAGAATATGGTTTTTTTTTTTTTTTTTTTTTTTTTTTTTAAAATTTCCTTTTTAGTGCATGGGGCCAATGTTTACATAGTTTTTCGAATCTCTGAAATTTTTAAATCATGATTTTAACTGTCGAGAACCTTGTTACTTGCTTTCTAATTAGATTAGGAAATGATAATTTGCATTTCATGACATAATATAATACAAAGATAGGTCAACTAAATAAAATAAAGATGGTTAGGTAAAGAATGAGTGAGCAGGTAAAAAACAACTAATTGTTTTTAAAGCAACTAATCTCTATTTTATCCCACTCATCTACTCCCCACGTTTCAAGCTTTCATCAAAGTTATTTTATTTAGATATTTAAGCTGCATGTCACTAATTTCAATTCAATTTAGTTTCTTTCGCATAAAATTGAGTTCCATCAATACAAATTAATTATTGAATATTTTTTTGCAAAATTCACAAAACTTAAAAAAAACTTTATCTCAATTGTTATTTTCCTTAAAATCTATTAAACGCGCATAAGGATATGTTTCTGTAAGATATATTTGAACGAAAACAGTTTTTTTTTTTTTTGGAGAATAGCTGATTAGAAAGTTGAAATTGCAATACTAGTGTAAGATTAATATTTGTGATACTTGACGGATGTAATTTAATAAAAAAAAAATTAAAAAAAAAAAAAAAAAAACTTAAAGAGTAAAAAACGGCACAAGAGGTAAGAATCGATTTTTTTTTTTTTTTTTTTTTTTCTTCCGGGTAAAATACAATAAGTTTGAATGAAGATAGAATTTGTACTAAAAAACAAAGAATGAAGATAGAATTTAAATTTAAATTATATATTTTCTTGTTAATAATAGCACATGGGGCTATGAATGAAACAACCTAGGTTGATATCTCGTATGAATGCCTGCCAGATTTTTGCTATGGCTGTGGGTGGTCGCAGGTCAAGGCATGTAATAGAGTTCAATTCAAAGGGGCCGTTTACAATGAGATAATTTGAACAATTGAAATTTTCTAATATCCAGAATCTCAGATGTTCAAAATCATAGATATCTGGCATCCTTAGATGTCTATATTTATTTTGTAGGATTATTTTTTACGAATATCTAGTAATATTTAGATAACTATGTTTCTTTTGTAAGAATCGTACTTGATATGACGTAAATTTATCTAATATTTCAAGAATGTCCATACAATATTCACATAATTTTTCATAGTTTAAAATAATTTAATTTATACAACATAATTATTTATATTAAAGTTTAATTTCATCTCCATAATGAATTATAAAATTTGAAAAGATAATTGTATATTAAAATTTAATTTCATGATATGGATATAGATAATAAGAAGGCTTAGTATATTGCGATGTGTGATTTGATCAAAATTTTGATTTTACAGATTGAGAATGAGAAACTATTCAATCTAATATGGATGCTTTGAATCTGACATGTGGCTTGCTTGGTAGGGGTAACATGAAGCAAAATAAATAAAATTTTGAAAGACATTGTATCAACTTTGTATTCGGAAAAGTAAAATAAAAAAACACTTCAAATTTCAATTAAGATATATAATAATAATTTAAATAAAGTTTTTATATGTATATTTTAAAATAGATGAATAAAGAAAATTGCTAAATATAAATATATATTTAAAAAAGGGGCAAAATCGTCAATGGACGATTCCTTCATCGTGGGAATCTTGGAAACCCACCAATCAAAAAGGCATCTAAATCTTGTCGGATACCCTTCATATGAGAATCCTAGGATGCTCGAGAATGTCAGGATACCTGGTATTCTTCAATTGTTGCGAAACAAACATAGTAATCCAGATGCTCATTTCATGGGAATCTTGGATTACCTTAAAGTGAACAGCCCCTTAGGGATAAAAATAATAGAGCTCCACATTCCTTCTCGTCGTCTATCAGTTTAACGATCATGTTTTCTTATATCTCTTTTTATGTCTCTCTTGCATAGAAATGAGCAAGTGTTGAGAGTTCATGAAGTTCCCTATGAGTGCAGCAGAATAATTAGTTTAATTAATTTACTTGGTCTTTGTTTTCTAGTTGCTTAATCTAATTTTATGTTGTATGTCTTTACGTTGAATGTTGTTGGAAAGTGGAATGATTGATTCATATTCAGTCATGATTTTCTCCCATATTTCTTGTTAGTTTGGATGTTTTTATGTCTCTTTTTATGTCATTATTGCATATAAATACGCAAGTAAGTGTTAGGAGTTCATGAAGTTCCCTGGTGTGCGCAGCAGTATAATTAATTTAATTAATTCACAATATCTTTGTTTTCTAGTTCATTAATCTAATCTTATGTTGTATGAACTTAAAAGAACACCAGCGGATCCTCCTCTTACGGACCTTCTTGATTAAGATTCTCCACTTGATCTTCCAGATTATGACTCTGGTAAGGTTGATCGCCTTGTGGAAGATCTTTGTGGAAATGAGAGAGAACTTTTGAGGGGAAGGAACAAACGTGTTCCTTATTGGCAACTAGGTCAAGTATTGGAGTGTGTGTGGAGTCTAAACTCTGAGGGGTCAATTTAATAGAGATCCTATAAGAATCCGACTCTAAAACAGTCCTAAACCCGGTTCTTACTCAACATGCATGGTTCAAAACATTCAACTTAAACTTTAAACCAACTATTAAAACAATTTCCTGTTTATTCATTCAAAGCGGTTCATAAGATAAAACATAGTTAAGCCTCTGGCCAGAGTTATTCAAAACAAGATTAAAACATGAAATCATTTATAACCCAACTATCCTGCATGCTGAATTAAGACAACAGAATAAAAAATCAAAACAACGGACGCCCATGATCAAGCAGCTCCTCCTCTAGCCGTCTCGGTGTTGTCCCAAGTTACCTAGTGGAAAAAATCACAGAAATAAGGGTGAGTACAAAGGCACTCAATAAGAATCCCCAACTGGAGTATAGTACGCAAGTCACAGCATCTAGCATCCTAGCATACAAGAAGAACATCATCACAAAGGCAGTCCCAACACAAGTACAATCATAGCATGCTCAAACCATCGAAAGTCTTTAACTCTCGGCTAAGGATCCACTGTGGATCTCCAAATGGGTTATCAAAATAACCTCAAGAATCTCGAGAGTCTCTAACTCTCGGCTATGATGACTAGCTCACTTGGGAGAGTACCCAAGCGTCAGGCTCTAAACTGAATGGAAGGTGTGCTGATACACTAGCCCGAGGGAGCTCTCCTCCCGGCGCCTAATGCACATACGCGTACACTGCATGCTCCTGCAAACTGGATAAATGTAGGCCTACACAAACTATGCCGGTCCAGGTGAGCATTGATCCACAGCAGGTGGGAGGCCCTCGACACCATATTGTGGCAGCCTGAATCACACCCAACGCCTGAAGCTAAAGGTCGTCCAAGGCAGGCTTACACTGAGGAAAAGACCCTGCTCTAGCAGGCCACAAACTAGGCTTATACCGGTGTGGTAGCTACTCCACACCCGGCTGCCAGAGGTAAGGAATCTGTCCTCACAGCCCGACCGATGGGGACACGTACGTTGGTCCACTCCCAGCCTCTAGATGATGACAACCTAACAAGATCTAGCTAAGAAAAGTTCAACATCAATAACATTGCACAATAACATAAGCATATCACAATTGCAGATAAAACAGTCACTGCAACATAGTTGTGCAATCCAGGGTACATAAATCTACATGCCAGATTCTATCAGACGAGCCATACAATCCTATCCACTAAAAAGTATATTGTCAGGCAATAAACAAGCAAGCATATATACTAACAAGTTCAGTAATAGAAATATCGTTCAAACACCTACCCACTAACATGCTTAGAAAACGGTAACACACAACCAGAAAACTATCAATGTCAAGCGCAGAGTCCACACAACCCCGACAAGGAAATCCTTACTTGGAAAGCAAGCAGAACGACTACACAAACAATGCTCATTGAGCTGCAGAAAACCAACACGTGTAATAACCTAGGCATAGCAATTAACAAGCATACAATTAATATTTAGCAGCTACACAACACTAGGTAACCAAGGCACAAGGCTCGAGAACACAATACCCCTAAACTGAGAAGACAGGCTCGGCAGCAAGGCTTCGGTGAAGCTGCTAGCGGACGTGCGCGGGAACGAGAGCAGGCGAGGCTCGGCAAGGGCGAAGCTGCTGGCGAACGTCTCGCTGGGGCAAAGGATTAGCTGGAGCAAAGACCAAGGTGAATACTGCTCGGTGAATCAGCTCGAATAGACGAACGGGCATGGTCTCGACTTGCGAAATCGAGCATGAGACGAAGGGCTGTGCGAAGGCGAGCGGCAAGGTCAATGGATCTTAACATCAGACCAGAGAAAAACCCTCGAAGAACGAGAATGGTTTCGAGCGAAATGTACCTGAGGCGAACAGCTGCTCGTGAAGACGCTGTGGCACTGAACGTCTCGGCGAAGGGTGCGCGGAACTGGGTGAGCGAGGGACTGTGCGAACGGCGATGGAGAGGGCTTGCGATCGCTGATGCGTGTGGCTCGGATTAGTGAAGGATCTGGCTCGATAAGAGAAAGACGGCGATGGATATGCTGGTCGGCAACGATTTTCTCGGCTAGGGCATGAATCGACAGCGAGGAGTAGGTTTTCGGTAAAGGTAAGAGGAAGAGAATTTGCGAGAGAGAGAGTTTGTAAGGGAGAGAAGTTATGGTATGGCTAGGGTTTTGGAAAAAGGTGAGAAAGAGCTTAAATAGAGTTTTCAGAGAACCCAGCTTCGAGTCCCAGTGAAGACACCTTTTAACAACAATTTCTTTAATTTTCTCTTTTAACCAAAAGGATCACCAAACTCCTCGAATAGCAACACTAGCCTTAGAAACCTGAAATTGAAGGGAAAACCCAAACTCAGCAATTTAACAGAAAAGTCTCAAAGCCCTGATTCATTGCGAATCTACCCTTGAAGGCAAAATTACAAAAATGCCCCTAAAGGCTCAAACTGCCCTAACGGCCCAACCGAACAACCGAAATAGCAACAGAACATACCTGGAGAACCAGAATGGAAAACTGGGCCATTATAGTATTCCCTCATTTTAAGACTTACGTCTTCGAAAGTCCTAAGACTAAAACAACTCCAGGTAATGCGTCCTTATCTCGTCCTCTAGCTCCCAAGTCGCTTTCTCTACCCTCTGATTTCTCCACTGAACCTTAACCAAGTTGATCTCCCAGTTACACAACGTCTTGTGATCCTGGGCTAAAATCTGCACTGGCTTTTCCTCGAAGCTCAAATCCTCGTTCAGCTCTAATGGCTCAAAATCAACTACATGCGAAGGATCTGCCACATACTGTCTTATCATAGAAACGTGAAAGACGCTGTGCACTGCTGCCAAAGACGGGGGCAAGGCCAAACGGTAAGTCACTGGACCGATCCGCTCAAGGATCTCAAAAGGCCCTACAAACCTGGGACTCAACTTGTCTCGCTTATCAAACCTTAAAGTACCACGCATCAGCGCTACTTTCAGAAACACATGCTTGCCGACCTCAAACTCTAAATCTCTACGCCGAATATCAGCATAACTCTTCTGCCTACTCTGTGCCGTCAACATACGAGCCCTAATTTTCTGAACTGCGTCGTTAGTTATATATAACAACTCGGGACCCAAAACCTGTCTGTCACCAACCTCTTCCCAAAACACTGGAGACCTGCAACACTCACCATACAAGGCCTCAAATGAACCCATCTGAATCGTCGCTTGGTAACTATTATTGTAGGCAAACTCCATCAAATACAGGTACTGGTCCCAACTGCCTAGAAAATCTAGCACACACGCTCACAACATGTTCTCAAAAACTGATTCACCCTCTCCGTCTGCCCATCTGTCTGAGGATGAAACGCTGTGCTGAAACTACACTCAACACCCAACCCTTTCTAGAGTGCCCTCTAGAAGCAAGAAGTAAAGCGAGAATCTCGATCAGACACAATCTTCGTTGGCACCTCATGGTACCGAACGATCTGCTCGAAGAATAACTGTGCCCACTATTCCACGGTATAAGTGATCCTACCGGGAATGAAGTGCGCACTCTTGGTCAAACGGTCCACAACAACCCAAATTTGAGTAAACCCTCTAGGTGTCCTCGACAACCCAGAAATGTAATCCATGGAGATCTCCTCCCACTTCCACTAAGGCACGCTCAATGGCTGCAACAAACCTGTGGGTTTCTGTTTAGGAGCCTTCACTTGCTGACAAGTGAGACATTGGCTAACAAACTCTGCGATGTCTCTTTTCATGTTGTTCCACCAGAAGGTCTGCTTAAGATCCTGATACATCTTGATGTCTCTTAGGTGCCAAGCAAACGGGGAACTGTGAGCCTCGGTGAGCAGTTCAGCTCACAGTCCAGCATCTGCTGGCACACAAAAGCGTCCTCTAAACCACAAACCTCCATCTGGTGCTACCACAAAATCAAAATCACCATCTGCCTGAACTCTGGTAATCAACCTGCTCAACTCGGAATCACTCAGCTGGCCATTAATGATCATCTGTCTGATCGAAGGCTGGGCAGTCAATTGGGCTACCCTGGCGGTAACCTCTCCCAACAACACTGCTATACCGGCTCGCTCTAACTCTTTCGCAATGGAAGCTGGAAACTCAACAAGGTTGCGAAATGCGACTTCTTCCTACTCAAGGCATCAGCCACAACATTGGCCTTACCTGGATGGTACAAGATTTCATAGTCATAGTCCTTTACCAACTCAAGCCACCTTCTCTGTCTCATGTTTAACTCATTCTAAGTGAAGAAGTACTTAAGGCTTTGGTGGTCTCTAAACATCTGAATCTTTTCACCGTACAAGTAATGCCTCCAGATTTTTAGGGCAAACACAACTGCTGCTAACTCCATGTCGTGAGTCAGATAGTTTTTCTCATAAGGCTTCAGCTGACGGGAAGCGAAAGAAATTACCTTATCGTGCTGCATCAAAACACAACCCAACCCAGACTTAGAGGCGTCACTATACTCAATGAACTCACCTATTCCCTCAGAAACTGACAACACTAGTACGGACGTCAGACTGTGCTTCAACAAAGCAAAGCTCTCTTCGCAACTGGCATTCCAAACAAAATCAATACATTTCCTTGTCAAATGAGTAAGGGGTGCTGCCTTAGCGGAAAAGTCTTTGACGAACCTCCGGTAATAGTCTATCAAACCCAGAAAGCTGCGAGTCTCTACGACCGTGGTCCGTCTGGCCCATGAACTCACTGCATCAATCTTAACTGGGTCAATTACAATGCCATCTCTAGAGACCACCTGACCAAGGAAGGCCACTATCTCTAACCAAAAGTCACACTTAGAGAACTTGGCATACAACTGATTGTCCCTTAATGCTGTAAACACTTGCCTCAGGTGCGTGGCATGATCCTCTCTAGTCTTAGAATAAATCAAGATATCATTTATGAACTCGATGATGAAGCTGTCCAAGAATGCCTTGAACACCCTATCCATCATGTCCATAAATGCTGCTGGAGCATTAGTCAGCCCAAAGGACATAACCACAAACTCATAATGACCATACCTCGACCTGAACACCGTCTTGGGAATGTCTGCATCCCTGATCCACAACTGATGGTAACCAGATCTAAATCTATCTTCGAGAACACAGAAGCTCCCTGAAGCTGATCAAATAAATCGACGATACGAGGCAACTGGTACTTATTTTTCACTGTAACCTTGTTCAACTCCCGATAATCTATGCAAAGGCGCATCAAACCATCCTTTTTCTTGACAAACAAAATAGGTGCCTCCCACGGGGACACGATAGGGCGGATGAACCCTTTATCTAGCATCTCCTGCAGCTGCACCTTCAGCTCCTTCAGTTCTGCTGGTGCCATGCCATATGGTGCCTTCGAGATAGGGAGACTCCCTAGCTTTCGCAGCTACATAACACTAGGTAACCAAGGCACAAGGCTCGGGAACATAATACCCCTAAAATAAGAAAATAGGCTCGGCAGCAAGGCTTCAGCGAAGGTGGAGGCGAAGCTGCTCGCGAAGGTACGTAGGAACGAGAGCAGGCAAGGCTCGGCAAGGGCGAAGCTACGGGCGAACGTCTTGTTGGGGAAAAGGATTCGCTGGAGCGAAGACCAAGGTGAACACTATTAGGTGAATCCGCTCGGATAGGCAAACGAGCGTGGTCTCGACTGTAAAATTGAGTGTGCGACGAAGGGCTGTGCGAAGGCGAGCGGCAAAGTAAGAAGGCGACCGCGAGGCTGCGAATAGCACAAGATCAACGGATCTTAACATCAGACCACAGAAAAACCCTCGGAGAACGAGAATGGTTTCGAGTTAAACATACCTGAGGTGAATGACTGCTCGTGAAGACGCTGTGGCACGGAACGTCTCAGCGAAGGGTGCGCGGAACTGGGCGAGCGAGGGACTGTGCACGTGAAGAGCAGGGAACGGCGATAGAGAGGGCTTGCGATAGTTATTACGTGCAGCTCAGATCAACGAAGGATCTGGCTCGGTAAGAGAAAGATGGTGATGGATATGCTGGTCGGCAACGATTTTCTCGGCTAGGGCTTGAATCGACGGCAAGGAGCAGGTTCTCGGCAAAGGTGAGAGGACGAGAATTTGCGAGAGAGAGTTTGTGAGGGAGAGAAGTTGTGGTGCAGCTAGGGTTTTGGAAAAATGCGAGAAGGAGCTTAAATAGAGTTTTCAGAGAACCTTACTTCGAGTCCCAGCGAAGACACCTTTTAACAACAATTTCTTTAATTTTCTCTTTTAACCAAAAGGATCACCAAACTCCTCGAATAGCAACACTAGCTCTGGAAACCTGAAATCGCATAGAAAACCTGAACTCAGCAATTTAACAGAAAAGTCTTGAAATCCCGGTTAATTACGAAACTATCCCTGAAGGAAAAATTACCAAAATGCCACTAAAGGCTCAAACTGCCCTAACGGCCTAACCGAACAACTGAAATAGCAACAGAATATACCTGGAGAACCGAAATGGAAAACTGGGCCATTACAGCTCCACATTCTTTCTCCTCCTACGATGGTTTAACGGCCTATATAATGTCTCTAATCGATCTACGAAACACGTAAAGCATAAGAGACAATCCAACAAGTTAACCAACTAGAATGTATCATTTAAAGCTTAGTTATGCATCAATCTTTTACATGTATGCCATGCCCCACAATAAAACTAAAACTCTTACCTTATAAGATAACTCGATCAATTACTCCACTTCGAACAAAATGAAAGTGAATGTAATGACCTGCCCTTTAACAGTAAGGTTATATCACAGAGGTTACTAATATGCATAAGAAATTCGTAAAATTTCAGCATAATTTCTACCAAAATATGGAGAAACCCACACATGAAAAAGGAATTCCATGACATTTCAAGATCTTTTCAGATAACAATATGATTCAAACAAAACAAGTAATCTATTCGACAGTTAAAACATGTAAATCCTATGATTTTGGCTTAAAAACTATTACAATTTAAACATGGTTATTGCAAATCAGTTTATGTTGATATGCAATACAACCAAAACTGAAACGAAACAAAAAACTTAATGCAATAGACACGTCCCCTAATTCTATCCGTAATAGTCTCGGTTACCCATTATGGCACATACCTGCAACTATGGCTTGAAGGGTGAGTTTTAATGAAAACTCACTTAGAAACTCTACACGAGGTGCACACAGCATATAGAACTAAGATATGCCTAGTCAAAATCCTTTGAATAACAGGCACAATCAAACAAGAACACATCCCGACTCCGGAATACTCGTGCTACGCGTCCTATACCGCATGACAATACCCGAGGATAAGTCTCACTACCGATGCCCTAAGCCCCGAATAGCCACTACTTGGTCTCTATATTGAATAAGGCAGAGTGTCTCGATAGTTAGGTGTAAACTACTAGAGTTGATCAAGTATCTTTTGGGTTCCTTCAACATGGTTGGGTGAACAAGAACATATCAGGTTCCCCCACGGTACTATGCAAGTTGGAAACTCCACCAACTGTAGGTATCGATATTTTTCTTGAGAATTAATGGATACTCAAAGCTGAAGCATGGATCATGCTTTTGTTTGACATATTTAAAACTCATTACAGTCTATAATGTTTTTACTATGCTGTTAGAAAATGTGCACCATCTTGCTATGCAGGTTCTCACTTAAGATGACTTAAGTATCTCAGGTTACTCTTTAGGTATCAAAATGGACTGTAGTTCTTAACTGCGGTCAGCTACCTAACACCGTCTATAAGACCCGATGGTCAACATGTCATCCTCAAGATGGTTGCAATCCACTCCCTCTAAGAGAATAACATCTTAAATCTGACTGCGTCCGAACACCATGGTGGGTAATCCCTTAACGTGGACAAGATCCATGAGAACTCAAGAGATAGCGCTAAATAATAGCACTATTTAAGCTTCCGAAACTTTACATTTTATTCAAAAGTAAATAAGCAAACAACATGAAAATGATAATTAATTGACTACATTCACATTTATCCTGCATAATAACCAACGACACGTGCATAATAGGAGTTTGAGAATAATGCAGTTTTTAGAGGTAAAAAAGTGCAGAAACTGTGGTTATTGCTTAAAACTCGCTGACGGTTGAAATTCGCAGGAAGTACATTACGGATGCAGATGACGAATGAAGCAGCTGAGTCAATGTAATAGAAAAGGAAAGATTGGATGACAATCAAATTGCAGAATCCCTAGAGCAAGGATGGAAAGAATCGACAACCGAATATTCAGATAGAGATCTGTTCAAAGATTAAACGTGATCAACAAGAAACCTTGGACGCTATAGATGGAGAAGCAATAAGAAGAATTAGGTGTGCTGGTTTGGAGAGGATACGAAGACACCGAGGTCTCTTAGGAGATCTCGGTGAATTCTTTTCATCTATAGCCCTGGAAGAACTCAGTACTGTGCAGTGTTTGTAGAAGAAGGCTTCACTAGTAACAATTATGACGATTCAACCAATGCCATAGCTTATATTGTGGTTTAGTATAGTGTAGTTTCATATCATATGATGTTGTGTAACTGCATGTTGTAGGAGTAGATTGTAACATTTTCTTGAAGTTAATACTATGCATCTTTTTGTTTCAGACTTGATCTCCTGTTGAAAAATGGTTGGCTAGGATTAATATTAAGAAGCAACCTTAGGGAGAATTTCACAATGCTCATAATGTAATTGATGAGAGGGTAAAGTAGTAAGGACGAAGGTTGTATTTATTTCTCAAGGGTCGATTGACAATCCACCTACGAGTGCTTAGGGTTTGCCTTGGAAAAAGGGATGTTAAGGGCTTAACCTAACCATAATCACTAGGCAATGCTTAGTCTTAGGCAGTTTGGAGGGTAGTTAGAAATAACCAACTAACTAGCTGCATATGTAAAACTTGTTCTTAAAAGTAAATCTACGGGAAATGTACCGGTAGGTTGCAATCAGGTGCTTCAAAAGGGGGCTTGAAGCAAAGTTTAGTATGTTCTATTTTTCTCATGATAACTTATCTTTAATCAATCTAGTTTGCATTTTGAGGATCTCCTCATTAGTTACTTAGCTTTTCATATAGATATTTCTTGTTGGATTTTGGGTTAGGATCACTACAAGAAAAACTATCAAGGGCGAAGAAATTTTCGCCGACGTTTTTATACCGTCGGTGTAAATTACTTACGCTGACGTTTTCTTTAAACGTCGCGAGAGCATACTTACACCGACGGTTCTGAAAAACCGTCGGAGTAGTATATTTATGGC
>JBBMKA010064994.1:0-16753 GCA_037833695.1 Sechiopsis laciniata
ATTCATGTCCATTAGTTTCAATGTTAGGAACTCCTACTTATTAAAGAGGGAGGCTAGAGATAGTCACCTCGCTAGTGTGCATTTCATTGTTTTTAGATTCGAGTTTTGATGCGAGAGCTCAAGCTCAAAGAGAATGAATGCATCGTGAGAACGAGCATTAGACCACGTGTTGTGCTGAGCCTGCTTCTCACCATAGTCTCATCCGTGTTGCATGTTAATCACACTCAACCTACCCTTAACCCGAGCCTATCATCTCATTGGAGTGTTTGCTATTGTTTCTAGCATTTATTTTAGCGCTGTCACAGTACACTTTTTGAATATATTGTTATTAGTCTGCTTCTAAAGTTAGCAGCATCATTCGTTTGCATTTAAATTCGCAGTCCAGTAGTGTTTTAACCATTTCCGTCGCACTTGAATGTTATTAAAGTTATTGTTTAGTAAAAATTAGCACACGCCAAATTTTCCTTTATTTTCTATACTTGACTTTTCGATTAACACTTATCTAGAGTTAAACCAGTCCCTGTGGAGATGACTTGTAAATTTATCACTTGATTGCACATGACCACGTATACTTGCGTGTCTATCTATTGAATGCTTGAGACATCGTACATTTTAGTGCATTATATAGTTAAATTCTTATCTATTAATCAATCAGTTCCAGATATCGATCAGCTATATATGTATATCGATTGAGCTATTATTCTTTAAAGCACATTCAATAAGCTTTGTCATTCCTTTACTTAATCAATTAATCCTTCTTTCAAAATGTCTTAATTGGCCACACAAATACAATGATTTTGCAAATAAACATCATGACCCCATTACGGAACAACATACCCTTCTCTATATTTGAAGCACACTTACGCTTAGAAAAAGATTGTTAAATTTGTGAGTGAATTATACATCGATAAAAGAAGTATTAATTTTTTAATTAGTATTTTATATTTCTCATAAGGCTATACATAGTTTATGTGATTAATTTACAATTGGGAGCTTTTTTAATATTATCCTAATATATAGGAGAGAGGGTGTCATGAAGGTTTCTCTTAAATTATAAAAGTCTATTCCTCATTTGGGTTGAAATTCTAAGTTGTATAGTATCTTTTTAAAGCTGCGATGGAAAATCAAGTCTGGCTTTATGGGAAGATATTATTTCTAATGCTGCAATGTGGTGTTGTAACTCAAATCTCTTTAAAAACTTTAATGCTTCCTCCATTGCTTTAAATTTGAGAGCTTTTTGTAATCCTCAGTTTTAGTGTATGCTTCTCCATACACATTTATAAAGTATCTTTTTCGAAAAAAGTTCTTAGTTGTATAATGCGAAATGTCAACATAAGTATATACTACAGAAGTATAATTTATAATTGGCTAATATATATTATAGAACACCAAAAATTCAATTTTTTTCACCTCTATATATATGGTTGAACTAGGGAAAACTCATACTCCTTACGTGTTTGTCTTACTTTTTTTTTTTTTTTTTTTTTTAATAACATGTTACCATACTCGTATCGAATCGTGTCCATTGCCTATGTGTCAATGCTTGATTGGCTATTATCACAGAGTGATAAGTTATGAGTTTCTTATTCAATGGAAAAATGAAAGATTGTTGGTTTCAAATAAATGTTGCCTGGCATATCAATGGAAAATGGCCAACCAGGCTTTTTCCACTTACTACAAAAGAAAAAAAAAAAAAAAAAAAAAAACTTTTTCTATCTTCAAAATCTTCTTTCCTTTCTCTATCTTAATCACTTTTTTTTTCTCTCCACTTTCTTTACATATCCATGCATGTTTTGCATACATAATTACATACATATATACATATAGGTGTATATAATTATTAATACGTTGAAAATACGGCTTAAGTAATAAGATATGGAACCTCCAATTGAAAAGAGTTATTTTTCTTTGTAAAAGAATTTTTAAAAACTTTCTATTTTTAAAGAGTTATTATTATTATTATTATCTTTTTTTTTGTAGTAAAGATGATTCATACTCACAATCTCTCAAACGAAAAAGAAATATGTCGATTTAATTATTGAACTACTCTTAAATTGATGTTCACTAGGTACAAGGAAATGACATATTCATTTATTGATTTAGTGATTTTTAAAGCTATATCTTATTTTGTATTTTTGTTTGTTAATAAAAGAAATTATCAACTAAAGTATAGCTGAAATGACATGTAATGTATGATCTAATAAATCTCTCCACCAAATGTTGAAGAAATTCAAAAAAATAAAAAAATTTACCCATTTAACAAAAGAAAAAGAAAATATATATTGGTATTTGTTATATATATATATATATATATATATATATCATTGGTCGTGTCTATTTATTTATGAAAATACACACACACAAAAAAAAGAGTTTTAATTTGCCCTAACTAATAAACTCAAGCCCTTAAATTTTGTGGAAACAAAAAGAAACCCTTAAATTTAGTGAAAGTAAATATATTCTTAAACAATCTTATGATTATTAATTTTACTTTTATTTATTAAAGTTTAGCTATGTAGATAAAAGTTTTCCCTTATGATTTAGTTACATATATAAATCAACAACCTAATGATTAAGCTAAGTTAACAAATGAATGTGATGTTAAAGTAATGCAAGTTAGTTCACCACTAATTGAAGGTTAATTGATAATAGTAAGTTAATTATGATTCAAACAGCAAAAAGTTGTAGAAAAACACACTACTTTGAGCCAAAGTCTGGCTATTTCATTATTAACAGCTTAGAGTAAGATTATCCCTAAGTTCAAATTATTCCCCTTTAATATATTTAAGAACACATATAAATCGAAATGGTTGGTGACCTAGTAATTTTATTGTTTGGAAGTAATCCAATTCAACATCATGATCATGAGTTCGATCATGAAAATTGGTATTTGACTCTCATATTATTTGAGAGTAATATTGTCTTCTATATAGGATTTGTTGGTCTCCCTCTTCCAATTCGTACTAAGAAAAACAAACAACACATATACACACTACTTTATAGATTAAAGTCCATAAATATATAGGTCAATAAGAATAGCTACATCAATGTACACCCAACGACTAATAGGTCATAGGTTCGAATCTCTCCACTCTCAAACTGTTGTAATCTCAACAAAAAAAAGTCCATAAACCTATAGATCAAAATTAATAATTAACCGTTTATTCTACATGTTTTTGCTTTCATTTGTTAAAACTTTTTTTTTTTTTTAAATTGTTACATTTTTTTTTTGTTGAGTTAAAACTTGTGGGAGTTGAAGATTTAAGCTATCACATTTTTTCAATTTATGATATATTGTCTTAACTAGTCGAGTTATTCTTTTATATATATATATATATAATAAGAAACAAATTGTGTGAGATCAATTAATACAATAAAAGTGTAAAAAAAAAATTAGAACTCAAAATTTTTTGACCATAAGAATATGTTGATGTGGTTGAATTATTATTTTTGTTGGCTTTACTACGAAATATTATAAAATATAGTTTTAGAAAATTATATATTTAAATTTGTTTTTTTAAACAAGAAAAACCCTACGACTATAATTCTTGACTCAATTTTTCATATACCAAATTGAACAAATTTAGTAATCCCACTCACATAAACCTACCAAAACAATTAAAACACTTTCTATTTTAATACCAAACATTTTAATCTCTACGTCCACATTTGTTGTATTTTTTTTAATAATTATTTTATTTTAAGAATGTTGTACTTTAGTTAAACAAAGTTGATATCCACATTGCTTTAGTTTTTCAAAAAACATATAGTGAGGGAAAGACTCAAAACCTTAAAGTTTTTAGTCGATAATATAAAAGTCTTACTAATTAAGCAATCTCACTAAACATCAACCATCATAGATAAATCGATTTAGTAGTCAAATAAGAATTTTAAAAATCATAAATTAATTAGAATATTAAATTACTAGTTACTTTGATAACAAATATAATAGAATCATGCATTATTTGTAAAAGTAATCAAAGTGTATTAAGTTGACAACGATACTAAATATAACTATATGTATAAGGTAAATTATAAATTTAATCAACGTAGTTCAAAGAAAGTTAGAAATTTTAGTTTTTGTGATTTTGAGAAATTTAAAATTCAGTCCCTACAATTCTAAAAATTAAAATTCAATTCATATGGTTTGATCAAATATAAAATAATGTCTGTCGTTCGTAATTGTTGATTAATTATATATGTGTGGAAGTTAGCTATTTATATGTTTGTGATGATAGCGTGGGTTAAGTGACTAATTAAACTAAAAAATTATATCATTTATACATATATATAGTTACCACTATATACACACTGCAATTATAGACAACACGAATTATCTTAGGTTTGATCAAAACTCGCCTTTGAAATTGAATTTAAAATTTAAAATTCTAACTTCTAAACCTATTATAAGTAATATGATACATCTCTAACTCACCATATGTTAAATTAGAAAAATGAAAAAAAGATTATAATTTACCCTATGTATAAAATAAGGTAAATTCTTCTAAAAAAAAGGTAAATTATATATTAAAAAAAAGTAAATTATAAGTTTGATTTGTAGGTTAAAAAAAGTTAAAGTTTAGTCCTTATAATTTCAAAAACTAAAAATTTAACCTCTAATTATTGTAATTAAAAAAAATAATAAATAAATAAAATTTAGTCGTTATAATTAAAAGAAAGTTAGAATTTAGTAATCTATGGTTTTAAAAACTAAAATTTAGTCTAATAAAATTTAAAAATTAGTATTATCATTCATAATAACTAAGAATTATATATATGGAAATTAGTTATTAATATGTAAATGATATAATCCTTTTGTTCAATCAATCACATGAATAACTAATGTTCATGTCCTTAACTTGTTAATAATTATCAATGATAAAGATAATTTTTTAGATTTTAATAAATTACAAAGTCTAAATTTTAGTTTTTAAATCTATAAATTTTAACTTTATTAAACCCACCAACACTAGCTTTTAGTTTTTTAAAGTATACATGGTGCGTTTGTTATGCAGTTTTCAACGAGTTATTACAAATGAGCTATTATCACTCTTTAAAAAAATTTCATCCAAATGAATTATTGTAATCACTCAAAACAATTAGTCATTTTTAATCACTCACTATTAACCACTCATTTTTAATTACTCATTTCAAATCAATCAATCAATCCCTTATTTTTAAATCACTTAATATATAATTGCTCCTCTAAAATTTTCATTCAAAGGATTTTTTGTATGCAATTTTCTACTAAAATTCTTATTCAAATAAGTTATTACATCTATAGAATCTTTTGGAGATTAAACTCTAAATTCGAAGAAATGACCAAATTTATAATTTATATAATATAATATAATATTCCTGGGTGTCATCACTACCTATATTTTAGGCTCTGAAAACGGCTGACATTACAAATCCATCTCTCTTTCTCTCGAGCATTCTTCTTCTTTTCTTCGTCGACTCTGCTTTTATTTCCTTACACTAATATCTAAAAAAATAAACATACAATTCCCAATCTCTGTCTTCAAATTCTCTTTATTTTCACTAACTTTTTCATCACAAACCTCATTTTCCTCAAAAACCCACTTCTCATTCTTCCCAATTAATCCTTACTTTCCTCAAAAAAAAAAAAAAATATAGAGAAAAAAAATCCCTGTCTTCTTTAATGGATTTGTGGGATAAGTCTTTTGATTCAGACCTCCCACAACGGCGTCGTATTTGCCGCGAAAATCCTTCTTTCTCGTCCTCTCTTCTCGACGCAATCTACCGCTCTATCGACGAATCCAACGGCCAGCGTGAAGCCGGCGAACTGATTTTCTACAGAGAAACTACCGTCGGAAAAAAACAGAGCATTGCCGCAGGAAAAACAGAGCATGACCAAACCATCAAATTCCGGCGAGATTTCATAATCGAGAAGTGGATGGATGAGAAAAAAGTAAGAAACATTAAAGATTTTACTGTTTCCAGTTCCACCTCGTCGGAATCCAACGGCAGGAGCGAAGACGGCGAACCGATGTTTTATAGAGAAACTACCGCCGGGAAAAAACAGAGCATTCCCACAGGCGAAACAGAGAACAAAGAAACTGTAAAATTCCGGCGAGATTTCATGATCGAGAAATGGATGAACGTAAGAAAAGTAAGAAACATTCGCGATTTCACTATTTCCAGCTCCACTTCGTCGGAATCCACCTCCACCGCCGGCAGAAGATTCTCCACGTCGGAAACAGAGCTTCCGACGCCGATCAAACCCAAAGCCCAAATGCCAAAAAAAGAAAATGGGTTTAACAAAACCAAATCGAAAGCTTCAAAAATCTACAAAGATTTGAAGAAAGTGAAGCAACCGATTTCCCCCGGCGGCCGCCTCGCAAATTTTCTCACCTTCATCTTCAATGGCGGGAGTCCAAAAACGAAGCAAAAAACACCAAATTACGACATGTCGACAAAATCGAAATCCCAACAGGGATCGTCCACATGTTCCTCAGCTTCGTCGTTTTCGAGATCCTGTCTTAGCAAAACGCCATCTTCGAGAGGAAACGTTAAAAGATCAGTTCGGTTTTGTCCGGTGAGTGTGATTGTGGACGAGGATTGTCGGCCATGTGGGCATAAACTTTTGCAGAAATTAGAAGAACCCATTATGAAGAAAGGGTTGAAAAGCTATGAGAATTTGAAAACAGAGAAATTGAAAACCGAGCATCATTTTGAGGAAGATGATGATGATGATGGAATGAGTTGTTCAAGTTCTGATTTGTTTGAATTGGATAATCTTTCAGTTATTGGAATTGAAAGGTACAGAGAGGAATTGCCAGTTTATGAAACTACAAATTTCAAAACTAATTGTGCCATTGCTAAGGGTTTGGTTGTGTAAGTTTTTTTTTTTTTTTTTTTGAAGTAATTAATGAATTTTGGGGGCTAAAGAATAATTATGATTTTTTTTTCTTCTTCTAATTTTTTTTTTTTTTTGAAAAAATTCTTCTTCTAGTTCATCTATGAAGATTAGAATGTATGTTGTTTTTTCTTGCTATTTGGCATAAATGTATGCATGAGAACTCCGAATTCAATGGTTGAACTAAAAAATTAAAAATAGAATATAAGTTTTAGTTGAAAGTATTTTTAGGGTTGACATCTTTATTTTATTTGTTGTTGTTGTATTTTCAATTAGTGTTACTATTTACTACGTAAAAAAAAAAAATTGTTACTATTTACAACACTTAAAATATCAACTTCAACCGTTCAAATGATGTGAGGGGTGATAATTTGAAATTTGAATGTAAAGAGGAGGTGTTTGATCATTGGGTTGTCGACAAAAATATAGTTCGAGTGATATCTTATATAAAATTATTATGGGGTGATTTAATGGTAAAAAATACTTTGAGGATCTAAGAGCTAATGTGTACATTTTAATGATGATCATCTACTTATAAATTGATTTCTTATTAATTTTTTACATTTAAAAGTGTTGTAGAGTTAGGTGGTATTTCTTATGACAATAATTGGATTACATGTAAGTGGATTTAGATACTCACATATAAGAAAATGTGTAATCTAGTAATTAAGGAGGTTATAACTGAAATGGTCGGTGGCTTGATAGTTTAATTGTTTAATGAAAATCTAGTTCAATACCATTGTCACAGGTTCAATCCTTAAAATCGGTATTTGGCTCTCATTTATTTGAAAGCGATTGTACTTTTTTTTTTTTAGGATTTGTGTTCAAGTAATTAAGAGTTATAAATTCAAATTATCTCTCCAAATATAGTTGAATTAAAAGAAAAATTGGTTAAAATTGTATTGATATTTTATACTGTTCGATGTAAAAGGGAAAAAAAAAACATTAAAAGATGTGTAGTTTGGCCCATCCTTCACTATTTAGGAGGGATACTCATATTGCTACTAATTTGTTCTCTTTTAGAAGTTGTTCTCTTTACACCAATCATTGATTCAATGACATTGAAATTTGAGGATATTTTTAAATGTGAAAATTAAAATAGGTGAATGAAGAATTGTGTGATAGATAAGTTAAAATGAACAGTTGCCAACTTGTGGCGGGATGATATCAGTTTTTGTTTTAAGCCTCCTATTGGCCTTGTTAAATCGAACTCTTTTTGAAGGAAGAATCTTCTCCCTTATATTTTTTCGGCTCTGACTAAGGATTGTGCTGGTTTGGCCCTTGATTAATGTTATTGACTGTTTGGTTTTTTCAAAAAAAAAAAAAAAAGTTAAAATGAACACACTATAGCAAACAAAAAAAGAATTATGGTCAAAATCGTTTCACTTTATTCCTAATCATCATCATGTATATTCACGTTAAATGTAGAATCAAATTAAAGTTCTAAGACATTGGTGCAACCATTTTTCAAACCTTAAGATTACATTAAAATTTACAGTTAAAAATGTTTAGAACATATTCTAATAAATTCAAACTATATTTGACAACTTTTGACCACTTAATTACAAATATATAAGTATGTTAGACTAAGTTATTACTCTTGTAGGTATATAATTTATCAACTCAACATACCTTAAACTGATAGGGACACGTACGCTCCACTAAAAGAGACATCACATGAAAAGAATACTTTATTTTTTTCGAGTTCAATAATGGATGTATGGAGATTCAAACCAATGACCATATAAATCATGGACAAACATTTAGTACTCTTGAACTATTTGTTCTAGCGATATCAATGTAGAGATTGTATTTAACGAGAGGCTTATAAGGATAGTAATGAATTCAATACCATGTCTTCACCTAGTTTTTCAATTTTGATACTTGTATTAAAAGAGATTAGAAATTCGAATCCTCTTTTTTCACAGTTGTTATTAAACTTAAAAAATCATATAAATTAGAAAGAAAATAAAAATTGATGAAGAGATGAGAGATAACAAAAGCAAAGAGCAGATATTCTAAGTCCATCAAGTGGGAGAGAGGGGTTCCTTTTGCTTTCTCCATTGTTCTTCCTTCTTCTCTTGTTGAGTGGGGGCCTTCATTGCTTCAACATAAAACAAAATTCATTCCTCCATATTGTCAAAAAAGATGGTAATTTTATTTCATCTTGGCTTTTTGGGCCTTTAAGTTTTCTCTTAATATTCATAGTATTCTTTTTTCTCTTTACCATGATTTTGGCTTAAAGTTATCACATGAACTTGCAGTGTATGTTTCATTTTCTGCCTCAATGTTTTGCTTTTAACAACTCTACTTTAATTTATTGCCAAAATGGTGAACCTTGAATGTCATGTTAGTTGGGTTTTTTTTTTTTCAATGATGTAAGGAAATTCAAGTTAACTTATGTTTAGAGTGTTCATGCACTGTCTCTAAACCCTTACCTTTTCTCTTTTTTTTTGAAACAACCTTTTTTCATTCTCGTGTAGCTCATAGAAGTTATCTTTCCCGCTCTTTCCTCCATTTATAACATCGTGTTAGCCACGTCACTTCTTAGTTCTTTAATATCCTCTTAACTACTAAGTCACTCTATGATGATTTTTATTATATTATGAATAATTGTTAAACAACAATTAAGAATTAAAGAAACACGTGACAATAAATACATATTTACGTGATTTATTAATATTGTGTTGGTTACGTCCACATACAAAAAAAAAAAAATCATTTTAATTAGAAGATCATGAAGAATGCAAATATTCAACAAATATGATCAAAGTTTTAACCGAATTTATATAGTACACCTCTCTTAAAATCTTAATATAAAATGTGATTCAAAATACATATAAAAGTTCAATATAAAAGTGTAGATCGCTAATTAGACATCAAGACTTTGTACTGAAGTATTTGTAGTGCAATAAAATAGGTATATGCTATAGAAAAGAACATTTATCAAACATCAATAACATGAAAACATTCAAAAATATCAAAGAAATCATTTAAGATCGGTTTGATAATCATTTGATTTTTTATTTTTGAAATTTAAATTTATTTTTTTACTTAAATCTCTACTATATATGCCATCTTTTTCTTTAAAATGTATGTGAATACTAACCAAAATTTAAAAATCAAATATTATAGTAAAAAAAAAAAACATATAGTAAAGTAGTTGATATAAACTTAAATTTCTCACACAAAAAATAAAAAATAAAATGATTATTATTTTTTATTTTAGAACAAAATAAAATGATTATTAAACAAAGTTCTTATAAACTATCGATAATTAAGAATAATGCATGATAATTGAGTCATGCATATATGGAATTGTCTACTAAGAATCTTTATATAAGGAAATGGAAGGGCACTATTATATATCATACATAATGCATTCACACACGACCTACAAATATTCCCACTTACTATTCAATCAGGAACACACCCCTTAACTTTCTTGGGATTCTCAAAGTTTTTTTCCCACATGAACAGAACAAAACAAAATAAATAAAATGCTATTTGTTTTTTAAGAATGAAGCACTTGAATACTATTTTCATTAAATCCATTTTATTGTTTAGTTATATTATAAAAAATTAAATCAAACGTTAAAAGTTAAGGTCTAATTTCTATTTGATTTTATTTAAGGTCTTGCTATTTGATCTTAAAAAAGATTAAGTATATAAGTACTACTTCAACTTATTTTTATTTTTATTTTTTACACCTGTGATTAAAAAATTAGGTCAACCTTTTTTTCATAAAAAAATGAAACAAATAGTTACTAAAGGAAGCCAAAAACTTGTTTTTATTTTTAAATTTGGCAGAAAATTCAAATATTTTCTAAACAATATTAAAACAAGGGGTATGAAGACAAATATAATTTTTTAAAATAAATAATAAATAATTATCAAGCAGCTTTATATTATATTTTTAAAGAGAAAGTATCACATTATTTGTTTAATGGCCATAAAATTCAAAAGTGTATTTTACTTTTGACAACGACACAATATAATACTATATAAAAAGATCATGCTCTAAAATGAGAATCAATATCGAAAATCATTTGTTGACTATTGTTTTTAGTTCATCACTCATATTTAGAAAACTACCATATTTATAAATTCACTTTCATTATAAAAAAAAAATTATCACATCAAATACTTTATCGTCATACAATTCAAAAGCAGCACGTTTTACTTTTATTATAACTCATAATATAATATTACGATCTCGATTATCCTATATTATTTAGATTTTAAAGTACAATGCATATAGTAGTATATTAATAATGCTTATAATAACAATTAAAATTGCCAATATATTATGAATCTTACTTTAATCACTTATTAATTTATGCACAAATTGTAATTATAAATAAAAACAAATTAACATAAATGTAAGTGAGAGAAAGGGGATGGCCCTCAAAATGATGGCAGTTTGATATGCAAACTAAGTAAAGTTAATTTTTTTCATTCTTAAATTTATTAATTAAGCCAAAAAGAATCGATCTTTATTATAACTCGAAATTAAAAATTAAAAATTCGAATCTTTATAACTCAATTAATATTATTAATGATAATAAAAAAGTTTGAATCCTCCTGCCACCATTATTGTTAACTAAAAAAGAATAACTAAATTAAATAATAGAATAATAAAAATAAAATATGCAAAGGGTTTTAGAAAGCAACCTTAGCTTAGGATGTGGAAAAAGGAAAAGGCTATATCTATAGTAAAAAAAATTGATCAAATAGTTTTTCAAATACCCTAGCCTAGCTATATTGATCAAGTGGGTTTTCTTTATTATGTCATGATTATATGTTAGGGTTTTAGTTTAATTACATTTCCTTTAAAACACTATAAAATGAGTACCATACACAAAATTTTATTTAATCTACTTTTTTTTTTCTTCTTTTATTTGGGTTCCAATCAATTCTTAAAAAATAAATTCAGTTCTTATATTCTTAATAAATTTTAAATTAGTTTTAATTATTTTTTAAAAGCTAATTTTTTGTTTATCAAAGTTGAAGAAATATGAATAATATATTTCACTCAAGAAAAAAGATACGACGATGTTTATGAATTCACTAAGGTTGATGGTATGGAATAAATTGAAAACCATTTTTGGTTTTTTTTTTCATTATGCTCTTAGTTGGCGAAGTATGGAATTTTCCCTAAACTTATGTTAAATCGTTGACTAATGCTCTTAATCATCACCATAATTTCTTCCATTTATCTATTATTTCTTGCTTTGACTTTAAATCCAAATTTAATCATCTTTTTTCTTTATTCTTTATTATTGTTGTTATTATCTGGGCTTTGATCATTATATTCATAGCTACAAGATTGAAGAGATGCATGGTGGGCTAAAGCTAACATATTATTTTAATTAATACAAAAAGGGAATTTTATAATTGAGTTTATGGTTAGGCTATCTTTCCCATAATATGCCAACACATGTCCATTAATCATTCATTATTATTGATTTGAGTACTTTTTGAAATATGCATTTAATTATGACACAATTTTTGTCCCCCTAAAATTTCAGTAAGATAAAATAATTTTACTTTAATTTCTATGAGTTAAATCAATATTTTATTCTTTTTATTAATTATTACTAATTATTGATGTTAATATTGAATGTAAATTACTAAAAAAGTTTTCTTGCTACCTTTGATAGTCGGATCCTATTTTTTTTATTAACAATTAAAGGAAATAAGAGAATTGAAATTTAAAGAAAAGAGTTTTAGAACTATATTGTTGGGAAAAATAATTGACAAAGATAGGCTAAATATATTACTTATGGTCCTTAAACTTTATTTTATTTCATCATTTGTTGTTCTACAAGTTCCTACTTTATCTTAGATGTTCCAAAAAACATGTCTGACTTAATTCCTATAGTTAAATAAACTTGTTAAAATTGTCCGAACAAAAATTTAGTCCAATCAAATGATATACGAATTAATAATTAAGAAATTACATATTTAAATCTTTTCATTTTTAAATGTTATTGAATTAAAAAAATATATATATATATCCTGACAAAAGAGAAGAAAATTTGTTTTTCTCTCTATTTTTACACTTTGTTTTTTTTTTTGAGGCGCTCCTTCAGTAGTGAAAAGCAAGATGTAATATAGATATGAAATGAGAATAAAGGTATGGTCAAACCATTAGCGCCTAAATATATAGTTTAATTAAGATATATATAGTGTTGATCAACAGTTACATAGATTGACTAGTAGTAAAGATAGATCTTGAAAATAAAAAACATGTTATATATATTATGGATAAAAAATGTGAAACAAAAATGCAGTATATATTTCAATAATAAAAGAGAATTAATAGAATTAGGAAAGGAGGGCATGTTTGATGGTCAAGCTAGGAAGCCCCCCTCCATCAGAAGAAGAAAGAAGAAAGTAATAATTGAAGTGTTTGGGTACAAACCCCATTAAAAAGACTTTGATAATTAAATTTTTAGCAAAACCCTTTTGCTTGGCATGTTATGTTACTCACCAACCATGCACAAATAAAGACAACCTTCCTCTCACTTTGAACTATTTCCAACATTATCCTCTCCCTATGTCTTTTATACAATTTTCATGTAGGGACCTCACTAAATTAGGGTTTTCAAATAGCTCCATTTTTCCCTTACCACAAAAAAATGGCCCCTTTATTTATTGTTATTGCCCTCTCCACCTTCTTTTCTATGCTGCCTACTTCTATCCCTACATCACAGGGTCCTTCCACTTTCATTCTCAATTATCATACGGTCGAACTACTTTTTTTTTTTTTGTAATATATACGTGATTGTTTGGGTTAATTTATGCGCATCTCGACTATTGTCATGAGATATATAGCGCTCGACCCTACAACCATTTAAATGTCAAGAGAATCTGTAGAAAATTAAATTCTAGGTAAGTGGTTATCATAGATTGAATCCATCACATTTGAATTCTTTAAGATTCTATTAACTACTACAATTCATGATGGTTATAGGAACTACATTTTTTATTGTCAATTAATTGATTGTGATAAGATGGAATGAGATGTTGTATAATATAGTATTGGAGCTCATGAAACCTAAAAAAATAAGTATTCAGTTCAATAAAAAAAAAAAATTGAAATCAAGTTCATGAATGATGAACTCAAACTGAGTACTTATGTTGAAAGAGCATATTGAGAATTTCACATAGATAAGATTGATAAACTTATGGAACCTCGATATCCTCTTAGGCAAAGTTATGATGTTTTTTATGAACATATACAAAGACAAAATTGAGTTCAAAAAATTATTATATTTGAACTATGTTTCTTTTAATTCAACAATAATTAGAAATGGAGATTCAAACTCGTGACATCTTAGCTAGCCACATACTTATATCCGAGTCATTGATTTTGTTAGCTTGAACAGTGTTTTCTATAGGGACAGTGCTGCATTATTTTTTAAAACCGTTGTGGGAGTAAATGATCTCAACTCCCTTTGTTTCTTAGCCTACGAGTGACTATTTCATTGAATAATTAATGAAATAGTTGTGTTTGAAAAGACATTTTCTTACTTTAGTTAATAAACTTGTCTCTTCGAAAATTGAATAGTATTTAACAACTATTGAACCCTAATAAAATTTTGAACTACCACAGTTTAAAAAATAAATTTTATTTTAAAAAATTTATATCTTATGTGAAATAAAAATCAAGAAAGACAGTTTTAACTTCTTTAAATACATCATAAACTAGTAGAGAGTGCAAATTCTTTTTTTTTTTTTAAGGGCAAATTCTTACTATATTCTATCAGTATAATACAAGAATTGTGCAAATAACTTATAAACTATATTGATATCTTTAAAACAATGCCCTCCTAACTATATAATTTAACTCTCTAAATAGTAATATAATGTAAAATAAGTTTTTAAAAAAGTTTCTTTAAATCAATATTATGATAATGTTTTACAAACTATAAATAAAGATACTAATGAGATTTGACTCTAACCCATATTGAACCGGTTGATATCATCTTTCATCTATATTGATAATTTAGAATATTCTTACATTGAAATTAAATGTGGTGATTCCTTCGAACATCTATAACATAGATGAACTACTTTACTCATTATTGATTATTTTGACTTGGAATATCATAATATCTAATATGTAATAGAACTCATTAAAGTCAAACAAATATTCAGTCTAATAAAATGAAATTAAGATCTTATCTAAAATTGATGAACTCAAAAAGCCACCATTTTGTGAAAACAGGTCCTACATTAAAGAAGTGATGAAAACTTTTAACATTTGATAGATAGATGAACTACTCTGAATATTTTTTTCGAATAAAATAGAACCAATGAAATATTCGAGAAAACATTATAAGTGGATGGTTCTGGAGAATGGCATATTACTTGCATGATGTTGGAGTAATCACTATATGTTTAATGAAAATTAGATTAATGTTAGTTAGTATATTAGATTAATATTAGTTTATATATGTTGTAGTATGGTAAAGGTCCATGGGGTTCTTTAGGTTAGATTATTTGGTGCAATGTTCTTCTATATATAGAATGTGATGTTAGTGGTGTAGGTGTAACACAATGTGTGTGCCTCCATCATTTTTTTAATATCAATTAATCCTCTCAATTTCTATCAATGGCCTATTTTCCTCTACCTCTCAATATTCTCAAACATGAACACATGACATGTGGAAATAATATCAAAGGAAATAAAATGGTGATATCAATGGAATTTGATAGTGTAGTTGAGTGAGAGAGACACAACGAAATAAGTGTTCATTAATATGAAAACTTCTCAAAAGCATTTTGATGCCATTGAAGAAGATAAGAATGCCATAATAATGATAATCCAAACGTTTACTCAACCATCAATATGAAGAGAAAAAAAATCAAATATATATTTTTTATATGAATATTTTAGTATCTATAAAATAGTTGAGTTTTTTTTTTTTTTTACTACTAATTGGTTTTCAATGAATATTCATTCTATCTAATATAGCATCATAGTCCATTAAATCTAAATGGGTATTCGGTCAAATAAAAATGAAATTGAAATCTTATACAAAATTATTTGTGAACCCAAAATACACATCATCTTGAGGGCATGTTGAAAATGAACTATCTCTCTCATTACCAATTGATTTTGAGATTGATGTTCATAATATCTATTTTTGTTTTTTGAGATTGATGTTCATAGTATCTATTATTGTTAGCCTACAGATAATTTAATGAATTAAGGTATCTAATCGTGATTAAGATGTTAGAGATTTAATATTTTCAACCTACATGAGTCCGTAAAAGAGCTTTATATTTATAGTATTTTGGTGTTTTAAATATTTAATCACAAATTCATTTGCATAAAATACAATCAGTTCTTTTTTGTATTGAATATTGAAGACTACTTGTTTTCAAACTCGAGTGATATTGAAAATAATGACTAAAATAAAATAGTTTAAACTTGATACATATACATATACATATACATATACATATACACACACACACACATATATATATATATATGGGGCTTTTTCATGTATAGCAAAATAGGGTAAAATAATTTCATACATAGCAGAATTTGAAAAATAATTCTTTTGTAGCAGAAACTTCAAACGAGCCTGGTGAAATGACGAGAAAGCCCACGTCGAAATAAAAGAAAACAGCCCACCTAACACACCCCATTTTCACGATCTCTACTTCGAAAATCTTTTCTTTCTTTCTTTCTTTGGAAATAGCTCATTTCAATCACTTTCCATTTGCGGTTTTCTATCAAGCAGTGTTCGTCCTCATTTGCGATTTTCGTCTTTCAACTCTCTTTGGTTTTTTTACTTTACTTTTCGCTCAAACTATGAATCGATACTGTAATCGATACTTTTCGCTTAGTTT
>JBBMKA010065005.1:0-16752 GCA_037833695.1 Sechiopsis laciniata
TTTTTTTGTTTTTTTTTTTTTTTTTTTTTTTTTTTTTTTTTTTTAAACAAACTCTAAAATAGTGAATAAAAATCATTATTCGCCCCCACAAAATTAGATATGTATTAAAAGGAATGACCAAATTTTAAACATTATAATTAGACAAATATTCAACTAAATACTCCAAAAATATAAAAATAAAATATATATAACAATTATAAGAAAATAGAAAAACTAAATCTTGAAATTTATGGTATCATAACAAATAATGATATTTATTTTCAAAATTAAATATTTATATAATCAAAAAACGTGTTTTTATTTTATATATTAAAAATGTAAATCTGTATTTTTTTTGTATTTGTTTTATTATACTAAAATTGATTATATACAGAAGACTTTTCTATTAAAGAAAAACTAACATATAAAAAATCATGTTGATCTGTTAATTCCATATATTAATTTCTTTCTATTTTAGTGAACAACAATATTTTTATACCATGATTATTATTATTTACTTCAACTTTATTATATTATTTATAACTTTATTATTGTATACTAATAATTATTCTATTTTACAACTACATAAAAAATTGAAATTATCTTATTAAAGAAATAATTTACGTTTGATTATTTTTTCTTTTAATTTTACTCTCATCATTCAAAATTTATTTATTTAAACAAAAATTTAATATAATAAAAATAAACAACTATCATTGTTTTTTTTTTTTAATTTTAGAATAAAACAACTATTGTTTTTTGAAAATAAACTGACAAAGGAATCAGTAAGTTTTATGGCAAATAAAATAAGTCATGTATTGAGAATTTAATTATGTTTTATAGATTATGAACAAAAATTTAATCCGCAATAACTCAACTGACATAAATATATACTTTAGGTATGGATACAATTCTTCTCAACCGAGTTATTGATATAGAAGTAAAAAATACGAAATTGAAATTTTATTGTCAACTATACTAAAAATTCAACTAAACACTCCAAAAATATAAAAATAAAATATATAATAATTAAATCTTGACATTTATTGTATCATTAACAAATATAGATATTTATTTTCAAAATTAAATAGTTAAGTAATCACAAAATCCATATTTATTGAAAATCTTTTTCAACCTAACCCGACTCATCCCATGTGTATGAGAACTAATCTTTCCTAGATTAAAAGGAATATTTAAAATATTATTATTAAAAACGAATAAAAGATTTTCACTAATCTATTAAAAAGGTAAGAATTCAAATTTAATCCTAAAAATTAATTTAAAAAAAATTAGTTATATTTTTAACAACTTATGAAAAATAAGATTAAAAAAAAAAGAAAAAAGAAGATATGGTATCTAAATGCAAATCAAATTGGAAAAAATCTGAATAATAAGATAAAGGCAAAAAAGATATATCCATTAAAACCCATTTGAAATTGGAAAAAATCTAAATAATAAGAAAAAGGAAAAAGAAAAAATCAATTTATAAAATCCATTATAAATTATACTGCCCACACTTGAGTTCGTCAAAACTTGAGTGATCTCTATCTTCAATCTCGCCGGCAATCGAAATAATAGCAAGAAAACTGACGAAATTGGATAGAAAGAACATGAATAGGAGGCTTCCGGATCATATTATGGAGGTAATATTGGGTAAAATCCCGATCATGTATTTGCCGATGTGTAGAAGTGTCTGTACATTTTGGAACGATCTGATTCTAAATTATGCTAAATCTTCTAAAATCAGTCGGAACACTTTCTTCCTTTGTACATTATCTACACCTTCACTCCACTTCATCGATCTCGATCCGACGGGCAGCACTTTTGATGCCTCGAAAGATTTCGAGAGCGATTGGCTGGGTCTAGAAATCGTAGACTCGTGCAACGGGTTGATCCTTGTTTGGAAAGACAGGAAGCATCCAATGGATGAAGTATACATAACATTCAATTCAAGGATTAATGAGTATATGGAACTTCGAATGAACGAAGAATACGGAATATTCAATCCAATGACTAACGAGTATATGAAACTTCCCATTAGCGAAGTAGACGAAAAAAGAGGAAGTGGGTTTTTCAAATACGGATTGGGTTACAGTCATAAAACGAAGGGCTACAAAGTGGCTAGGGTTTATTTTGACGAAGAATTAAATACATCTGTTTTTGAGATGTTCTCATGGGAGGGACACAAACCAAATTGGAGTTGTGTGAATCATGCACCATATCCAATTTATTACGATGCTGTTTACTTGGATGGAGTTCTATATTGGGTTGGAATTGACATGTCTGATAGTGAATTTGATAGAGTTTTCATATATCGATTGGATATTGATAGTAAGAGAATCGAAACAACTCTTTCTTTTACTGGAGATAAGTACCAAGAAGTGTTCCTCAAGACATTCAATGGAAGCATTTATGTAAATGTTTTATCTTGTTCTAATAATTATAGAATTGAACGGTGGAAGTTGCACAAATTTGGAGCTGGAAGTTCATGGAATAGAGAAACTGTTGTTGATATGCCTAATGGATATCAACAACAATTTCTCACTATAGACTGTGAGGATGGTGAGACCTTCTGTCTTTTAAATAAAGATACTTTCTTCTTCTTTGATCAGAAATTTAGAAGCATCATCAACCCATTCAATAATAATTCATTCCTCCAAATTTCAAGTACTTGTCAGATTGAATCCTTGAATTTTGGTTCTCTTCCAACAATTTTGGGTATAGAAGAGTGATGGGTGATGGATAGGGGTACATAAATGAACCTACAACCCGACGAACCCAAACTACCCAACCCAAATTGTAAGGGTTGGGTTGAAGAAAAATGAACCCGAAATTTCGGGTCGGTTTTCGGGTTGGTATGGATTCAATTCGGCTCAACTCGAACCGAACCGAATATATATTAAATATTACAACTTCAAATAAAAATCCTTAGTGGCTCAGCGGTTATGAATTTGCACTGATATATAGTTGACCCTGGCGCTGAAATTGTTTGTTTTTTTTTTACTACTTTATTTATGTTTTAATCACAGTTATGAGCAGATTTTTTTTTTTTTAAATTCAAATTTGTATACATATTGAAAATGGCCATTTTTTTTTGTCACTCTATTTATGTTTTAATAATATTTATGTCTCATTCTTTTTTTTTTTTAATTCTGATTTATGTATAGATTGAAAATTGAAATTGTAAATTTTACTTTTCCATATTTTTAATACAAATTTATGCATAAAACATTATCGATTGATTTCAATAACCGATATTTCTCTTCTTATAAGTTTTTTTTTAAAATTAAAAAATATATTTGGTGTAACCCGAGGAACCCAACCCAACCCAAAAATATAGGGTTGGGTTGGGTTGGATTGGAAAAGTGTCCAACTCGAAAGTTTGAGTTGGGTTGAAAATCTCTCTCAACCCAACCCATGTTCACCCCTAGTGATGGATGTTTAGCCGTATTTTTTGTATGAATATTTATTCAAATGAGTGATCTATTTTTTAATTCGTAATCAATCCAAATCTCAAACGATTTATAAATCTATTTTTTATTATTAAATTCATAAAAAAAAGAAAATAATAAAAGTCTCCAAACAATCCTTATACGAATATCCATTTAAAATTAATATTTCTTTTTTATATTTTCCTTTTTCATAAATTGTATGTCTAAATTAACTTCCTCGTCTCAAAAAAAAAAAAAAAAAAAACTTCCTAATCTTATGCTCAGTTATTAACACGACTAAATAATATATATATATATATTTTTTTTTTTTTTTTTTTTTTTGTATGGTTTTATTCCCTCTCCTAAACTTATTCTTAAATAAAATAAAAAAATAAAAAATTTTAACAAGTTATCGTGAGTACATGATTTTTTTATTTTTTTATCTCATATGTTTTTTTTCTCTTCTTTGCTTTGTTTAGACATCGTATTAATTGTATTTGCATTCGGTTTTTTATAACACTTAATATATATATATTTGAGTACATTAATGTAGAGGACTTTGCTGATCTAACCAAATTTAGCAAAAATATTAACAATCTAGTCAAGATCCTAACAAATTGCATAGATATTCAAATATTTATAATAATAAAAATTCATTAAATAGTTGATTACTTTGGTACCTCTACTAGATTTATTTAACTCGTTTGATTGAATGAAATGGAAGAAATAATTGTATTAATTAACATTATTCTCTCTCCCACTTTCCATCTCTTTCCAAATCCCTAAATTTAGTATACCATACAAAATTGAAACGTTAATTTTTTTGGAAGGAAGTAAAACGTTCCATCTTTAGGTTTTTGGGGGGTTTTTAAGTTTCCTTTATCTAATTTATGGGTTTTTGAATTTTTTTCATCTCATTTTTCGATTTCCACCCCAGCGGCATGAATATTGAAGCAAATTCCGAAGATCACTTGAAGCATATTTCATCCATCTATTGTTTCTTTCTCGTAACTCATCTTACAAGTTTTTTATTTTTTTTTACAGTTGCATAGTAAGTTGTAGTGGTTTTCGCTTTCTGTAATACGACGATATTGGGTATGATAATGTGTAGTAACTTGGATGAGATTTTTGAATGAAAATGTGTGGTATTATAATACTGTGCAATTAGTATTATGTAATACTTTGGTAATACAGGGTATGATAATGGGCAGTTACTTGGATGAAGTTTTTTAATGAAAATGTGTAATATTATAATATTGTACAATAAGTATTATGTAATAATTTGGTAATACTGGATAGGATAATGTGCAATTACTTAAGTTTTTGAATGAAAATGTGTGGTATTATAATATTGTATAATAAGTATTATGTAATACTAAATATGATAATGTGCAATTACTTGGATGAGATTTTTGAATGAAAACTTATAGTATTATACTGTGCAATAAGTATTGTGAAATGCATGATACAATATTACTGAACATGAAATGTAATATTGCAATATTGAAAACGACAGACAAATTTTAGGCTGCATTAAGATACTTTATTATGATACTCGTAACTATGGATATTGTCTTGAGATACTTGTATATTTGAGTAATGCATATATAATACTAGATTATGAGATACTTGTAAATCTTAATACTACAAAATATATTATATTAATAACATGGTATTAGAATATGATATATGAATAAGAAATTATGTACTTAATCTTATGTAATCAACATTTTCATTTCAATGAAAGGGGATTAATTACTAGTAATACGAAATAAATACATAAATATACATAATCACATATTAACTTGACTTTGATTGGTACATCTAAACATGGTATTACACGAAATGTCAGAATATAAAAAATGCATATAAACTATGAAATTAACTTGTATTACGGAATGTCCATTAGTGAAGTTTCACCACTATATAAATACATATTATGAAAAATGAAAGAGTATTATTATTAATACAAACAAATACGCTTAAAATACTTATTATAAATGTAAAATATGGATTCCTTAATTGCATTAAAGAGATCTAATTTTTACATGGAAGTTTCGTTTTAAAAGAAATAGGGCTGAAAATATAAAAGGAAATCTGTTTACGACAAGGATATGATGGAGTAAACTTATTTTGTAGTATTTTTTTTTTTCATTCTACCAATAATCAATGAACATATATTGATTGGTTTAAAAAAAACATATATTGGTTATCATGAAATTATAACCATAATTTTAATATCAAAGTTAAAAAATTGAAATGCAAATGTGAGAAATTGAAATGTACGAAAGGGAAGATGGTAATTGATGGTATTTTATTTTTTTTCATATTAAAGGAAAAGTATAAATGGTAATGGATGGTAATGGATTGTCAATTGATTTAATATTAAAAGAAACTTTAAATCTAAGAAACTTATTATTTTTTTCAAAATAAAATCAAGTGTAAGATTGTCATTAATTGAAAATGATTTTGTATATTTAAAAATGGGAAAGTAGATTTACAATTAATTTGAGATTTAGATAGATTTGTAAATAAATATCTAGCACAATTACTGATTAATGTATGCACAATTGGAAAATTGTATTAACTACAAATACATCAGAGTTTTTTCTTTTTAGCAAATTACATTTTTCGGATTTAATTAAATTTTTACACTATTTTTAATATCAATTTGTCCTTAATTATTAACCAGATTTTAATATTCTATTTTTAAAATTTTCTAATTTGATTTGATTTTATCTATATTTAGATTTATTGAATTAAAATTATGAAATTACATTCTTAATTGTATCGCATCTTTCCTAATTTAAAACTAATTCATCATTCTTCTAAATCTCTCTCTTGCTTTGTTTTAAAATCTCTCTCATGTTTTCATTTCAATAATAATAATAATAATAATAATAATAATAACAAAAAATCTCTTTCTGGTTAATTATTATAAAATCCAGCATTGATTACAAAAATATTGTGAATCTCTTAATACTAGTATTGATAACTTACCAGTTTAATCAAATTTAAAAAATAATTATAAATACGAATATTTTTAAAATACAATCATTAGTATTATTGAGTATTACCATTTTTAAATTTTTTATTTTTATTTTTTTATAATACTATTATCAATGAATATTTACAATACATAATACAAGTACTAATGAGGGTTTATTATACAGTATTAAAACATATTAATAATTATGAATACAAAGTACTTTATAATTTACCTACATTTTTAATTATTTGTGAGAAGAGTTCATCCAATACAATTTCTTTTATAATTAATATATTGTATTAAAACCTAATACCTAGTATTAAAACCTATTAATGCTAGTGTTATAATAAATTACTCATTAATACAATAGCTACCTTGTATTATAATACTCAATTAATTTTAGATGTACAATAACTGCGGTTGATACCAGTATTTGTATTACCAAGAACGAGATGCCTTTAAAACGATAAACAATTCTTCCTAAACGAAAAATGGATCTCTGCGATCAACAGTAGTATTTGTATTACCAAGAACGAGATGCCTGCAAAACGATAAATAATTCTTCCTAAACGAAAAATGGATCTCCGAAAAATCAACAGTAGTATTTGTATTACCAAGAACGAGATGCCTGCAAAACGATAAACAATTCTTCATAAACGGAAAATGGATCTCCGCGATCAACAGTAGTATTTGTATTACCAAGAACGAGATGCCTGCAAAACGATAAACAATTCTTCTTAAACGAAAAATGGATTTTTGGCCTTTAAATAATATGTTTCTTTTCATTTGACCTAACTTTTCAGACATAAAGCCTTGCCGTTAAACCATTCTCTCTCTCAAGCTCTCTCTTCTCACTACTACAGTTACTAGAATAAATGGTAGGCATCTATAACTACAAATGATAGATGACGGGTAGATTTTGGTAGCAGGCTTTGTCTGCCATCTATAACTATTGGTGGCGGGCCTTACCGGCCATGTATAAATATTATATATATATTTTTAAATAGATATCATTACTATACGAATCTACTAAAGGAGAATCTTTGATTTAGAATTTAGAGGCCGAGTCTTGCTCCCAAATAATTAAACTAGTTAAATTTTTATATTCAATTCTTATTTATCTTGCTTTCAGTTTTTAAATTTCATTTTGTTTATATATAATTTATTTAGATCAAATTATTTTTGTTATCATTTAGATTATTATTATTATTATAAATATCAAATTTAATTATTTTATTTATTTGATAATTTAAATGTTCAAAATGTACTAAATTTCAATTTTTTAATTAATAAATAGAACTAAATAAATTTTAAAATAATATTTTTTATACATAAAAATATATTGAATTGTGATTATTATATTACAATATTATTAAATATCTATTTTAAAAAAATACATTCATTTCTTTTTCTTCCTTTCCTAGGGAACACTAATTTAGTATCTCTTCCATTCACTTTCCACCAAACACCAATTTGTTATTGGTTCCATTTTGCTTTCTATTCTACCAAACATTAGTTTACTTTCACTTCTCTTTCCATTTTCTTCTCGTCCCTTTCCACCGTAATCAAACATGCCTTTTGAATATCAAATAAATAAGAGATGTTTGTTTAATATAATTAATGAACTATTATAGATAAGTTTTTATGATTTCTCTTCAAACAATCTTATTCGAACGAATTATTGTAATCACTTAAAATAATTACACATTTCTAATCACTCATTTATATTCACTTATTTTTAATTACTAGAAATAATCATTCATCATAACTAGTTATTTTTAATAATTCAGTTTTAACCACTCAATTCTTAGCTCTCAAAATAGCTATTTATTTTTAATCTCTAATATCTAATTATTCAATTCCAACCTCTAAAAATAATCACTTATTTTTTACCATATCCAAACAAAAACTATTAATTGTAACCACTCTACAAAAACTATCATCCAAACGAATTACTAACTCCAATTCATCTACAAATAATCACATTCAAACGAGCTATTATTAAAACTTAAAATTCTAAAAACTCAAAATAACATCTCATACATTGTAATTTTTAAGTACGTATTTTGTATAGTGGCGTTACTTCAAATGATACTTTAATATTGAATTTTTTTGTGATTGAACAAGTGAATTTTGATCTTTCATTAAAACATAACTAATAAGCTGAATATTCAGAAGTAGTTAAGTTTCTTTTCATGTTTGAAGATTTAAGGCTGGTTCTAATTTTCTTTTAGACGAACGAAAGTAATTTCTTTTAGATCGAAGGCTGGTTCTTCTTTTTGTGTTTTCTTTTGAGGTCTAGCGACTTTGATTTTGAGTTTGACAAAGCATATATTCATAGGATGTTTTAATGGTAACATATTAGTTTATACCTTTGTTAGGATTTATTAGGCTCCGTTGCTCTCAAAAAATTGAACTTTAATATTTATTTTTTAGTTAAATAATTGAGAATCTAAATCCATAACTTTTTAATTTGTTAGTGCAGGCTACTCAAATTAATTTTTCATTTAAAAACTATTCATTTATATAATATTTCTACAAAAATACACATCATAACGAGTAATTACCACAACCCGATCGCTCAAATAACTCCTATTTGATAATCATTCAAAACAAAAGAAATACGACGTAACTAATTAAATTCTTAAAATTTCTTTGGGCCATAGAAGCAAAAATCAAACTAAAAATGCATCAAAACTCATGGCTTAATGTCATGGCCATTCCAGATTGAAGGTTCAAATGAATATTGGGGGCAGATGTTATTTTTCTCCATCTCCTCCTTGTAACCAATTAGGGCTTGTTTGGGCTGCCGGGAAGAGAGGAAAATTCCTTCCCGGTGTTTGGCACTTGGGGATAAATAAATTGCCCCAAATTGGGGCGTGGACTCCACGCGCCCACTTATCCTGCCGCATGCCTTTCTTTTTTTTTTTTTTTTCAATTTGAAACTCTGTCTCGTTTTTTTTTTTTTTTTGACTTTCCTTTAAACGTTTTTTACAGTCATCTTTTAATTTGAGTTTTTTTTTTTTCCTTCTAAATTTTAGTTATAAAATTTTCTTGCGGTAGGGATTTTTTAAATGTTCGAATAAACGTTTTTTCTTTATTTTAATTTTAATATTTTTTTTAATTACATTTTTGTTATAATATATCAAAATTAAATTATTAAAATTAGGATTTGAACTTGAACCCTCCCTCAAATAAAGAATTAAAGTTATTACTTTTTACCAATTCATCCATTTAAATTAATTTAATATAATTATATTATATGTTATTAGTGTATATTGCTTTCTTTTAAAATGCAATTATTATTACTATTTTTAGATATATCATATTCTTTAAAAAATATTTATAATTGTTTTTAAAAAAAATATATATTTATAATTTTTAATGCATTTGATTTTTATGGACAATGTATGAATTTAAAATGTTTATATAAAAACAAATTCAATGAGTTTCATTGTAGGTCTTTTGGTGAGGCTTCCTCCCGCAGTTGCTTTGAGGTTTGCTTTGTTCTGATAGGACAAACCGTTATAGAAGTGCTCAATTTGGAGTGTATATGATAAACCATGGTATGGACATTTTGAGATAAGCTCTTTGTATCGTTCTCATACTCTTCCTATGGTTTCATCATCCTCTTGTTTAAAACTAGTAACTTCGTGAATTTGGGAAGTATTTTGCCAAAAAACTTTCAGCAACTTGATCCCAAGTGTAATCTATCAGAAGTGTGTTTACCTAGTATCTGGCCTTATCTCGTAATGAATAAGGGAACAGAAATAGTCTAGTGTCGTTTAGCGAGACACCGACTTCCTGGTTAGAATCACTAATAGCTAGGAAGGTTTGCAAGTGTTGATGCGGATCTTCCGTATGTAATCTATGGAAAGGTACTCATGGAATGCGTTCGCAATATTTATGAAGAAATAAAGCGGTGAGGGAAAATTAGCACACTTCGCCTACCAACGTTAGCTTCCGCATCTGTTCGCATTAAGTCCAACTTCCGTTGCAACTTAATGTAATTCAATTGGATGCGACGTATGTAGTAGTTAAACGTTTATTCCTAAACTCTAGTTAAAGCATGACTTACAATCTACTAGTTCGTGTGGATGGCCGGTCGACACTTACTATTATCATTAAATCCTAATTAACAGGCTCTAGCTAATTCCTCCCTAAATCTTCTTAACACATGCGTCGGCTACTCCATTTTTCCCTAGTGTTGCCTTAATGTACTTAGTTCATAATGCAAAGAGCAGACACAGATAACGACATGGAAAACATCATGTTGAAAATTGTATAAATCGATTGCAAAATGAGTCTTAACAAGAAACAAAAAAAAAACAGTAAAAATGTCTAGTAATGGAGTATGAACTTAATCGTCCCCCTGCCCACCCCCCCCCCCTTAAATGGTTATATTAGTCTGCATTATATAGGTTGCTTGAGTTGTCATCGAAAGTTCCCATCTTCATTGGCTATCGAGGTCTCGCGACGGATTTTCCTTGATTGATTTCTTCAATTACGTCTTTACTCCATAAAGTAAGAATCCCATGATTGCCGCAATTTGTCAATTGCAGCTGGATCGTTGACATTTTCTCTTCTTTTAATTCTTTTTTTATCTATTGAACACGACATCCGTGCTTGATTCGATCTGCTGTTTCGCAACATTATTTCATGTTCACATTTCTTCCATTCCGCACTACTTCATTTAGCTTTCTGTTTTCTATCGCATCGCTTTAGTACCCGCTCCGCATAAGTTCTTCTGCAAAAATTATTCATTAGCGCATAACCATTCTTTATCACACATTCAAACTAAAAATAAGCAGTCTTCGCATTATAATTCATATTTCTTCATTTCTTTCCTAATGCGTGAGCATTAGCCTTTTCCGCCTTTTACTCAAAATATTCACCTTTTCGCATAAGATGTTTCTAAATAAAGTGCAACAATGACTCTAAAGTATTCTAAATATTAGCTCTATTTGAGAGTCATCACTCTCCTTGATCAAGTTGCTCTCACATGTCTTGCTTCTGTCCCCTATTGCCTATATCCAAAGCTAGAATTCGTTTCTAACTCTTGGAAACACCTTATTCGCATGCGTTGGTTCACCCTCTTCCCTATACTTCTCACGTCACGAAGTCTCCTTTCTCAATTTTGCATCGTCGCGACCACTCAAAAGATATATGTTATGGGTGGTGGCCATGATCATGCTTATACAAGGCATACGGCCCGCAACAACATTTCAACCAACAAGGTTTGGTCGTTTGATCTCGTAGTTAGAGAGTGGCTTGTTGTGATCATCGATGCTCATGCCACGTTCTAGATTTGTTTGTTGTCTGGTTGAAGATAAAATTATCGTTGCAGGTGGAGTTGACAATAAAAGAAGACAAACTTTTAAGGCAGAAATATATGACGTAGAAAATGATGCTTGAATAATGATATCGAATATGGCATTTGCGAGCACCAATTGAAGATTATTTGTGTTTGTATTGATTGAAGCCATCGAGCACATGACTTTTTTCATCTTCTTACTAATCTCGCCTCAATTTTTTTGCTAGGCACAAATTTCTCTTAAAAAGTTGTTGTTCCTTTTTTTTTATATATATTTTTAGTGTAGATGAAAAATCCACATTTATTAATTTACACAAATACTTGTAAAAATTAGCCATTTCAATATTTTACCCTCAATTGTAGTTGAATGAAAAAAAAAATTCATATCAATATTTAAAATTTATTATTATCTTATAATTATTATTTTTAAATCAAAACACTTTATTAATAAACAAAAACAAAGAATACAGTAATATACCCTAAAAAGGAATATAAAAACAGAAGAATAATAAACCACAAAGATTATTTTGAAATCGATCTACAACTTGAGCCAAGACAAAACTAAAGATGAAAAGTAGTAAATTAATGAACTTTTAAAGTAATCTGAAACACCTTTCGAACTAACTCTTTACATAAATGATTAATCGATCTCAACGTAACAAATCAATAATAATTAGTCAACACTTCATTAGTTGACGTTTAAGAAATTTAGAGTGTTAACACTAACATCATAGTAACCATTGAGGAGAAAGAACCCACCAAAGTAGAAATCAATAGCTTCAAAATTGTAGATGAACAAATATTCATTCAGCGCTAGAGTGAAAATCCCTTTATTGTTATTTAATTTTGTGCAAAAGGTATTTGTATAATGATCCATAAAGAATGAAAAAAGAATTATATAAAAAAAAGGTTAACTTTCAATACAATGTGATAAATTTAGCAAAAAACTTAAAACTTTTGTTTTAGCTATTAGAAATCACAAATAAAATTATTATTTAGAAAAGGAAAATTGTGCTGGATAATCCAATTTCACAAAATAATTGCAAATCTAGGTAAATTTAAATTTTTTTTGCATCCATAGTCAAATATACGGTATAATTAATACTTATGGTACAGTATAATTTAGGGTGTTAATATAGTATTTATATTATTAATACAGTATTATGTATTATTGATGCGTTGACACTGCTTGATTTAATAGATGAGAATATGGTCAAATAATGCACTTTAACACACGATGTTTGAAGCATTCAACAGATAACACATAAGCATATGCGGTCATATACAATCAAGTGATAAGATAAGTCATTCTCCTTATGGACTGGTTTATCTAAATAAGTGTTAAGTGAAAAGCCACGTACAGAAAAGTAAATGAGATTTTTTGTGGTAGACGTATTTCTATTTAGCACTAAAATAAAATAACATGCGAATGCGACAAGAATGCTAAAGATACTGCTAAACTAACAAAATTACTGCGATACGAGCAATGCTGCCAACCTCAGACAGAGGATAACAATTAAACTTGTTTAATGCAATAGTACTAGAATGAAAATGCTGAAAATAGTATAAAATACTCCAATGAGATAATAGGTTCCGGTTAATGGTATGTTGAGTGTGATTAACATGCATCAAAGGTGAGGCTATGGTGAGAAGCAGACTTTGCACAACATGTGATCAAATACTCTTTTTCAAGATGCATTCATTCTCTTCGAGTTTGAGCTTTTGCATCTAAACTTGAAGCTATGAACGATGAAATGCGCACTAGCGAGGTGACTATTTCTAGCCTCCCTCTTTAACAAGTAGGAGATCCTAACATTGAAACTAATGGACATGAATAGTATATCTCTAAACCTTCTCTCTTTTGAGATGAAATGACAAGCAAACATGAATGGATGATCAGTCAAAACATGCTTTCAATTAAAACACCTATTATGTCTTAGCCCACATCTCCCTGCTCACCCAAGATACATGCAACACACACTCGTCCCCTCAACCCTCACCTATATGAAATTAGCTCATGATTATGCTGAAAAGAACAAGAACAGAAGATGGGAATACTGTAAACATCATGCAACAGAAGCTTGTAATATAAAGAATAATAGATGAAGGTAGATTAGCAATGGAATAGTAACCAACCAACTTAAATATAACCGAAAAGCAGTAAACAACATAGAGCAACCCACAAGAAGATGAATAAAACTTCGAAATGCATTACCGTGCTACAAAGAGCTATAAAACGAGCATCCAACAGAAAATTCGTGCTCAAAACTACAATCTAGAAGGTAAACAATGAAAACTACAAATAAAGGGAAAAAAAGAAGGCTCTAAAAGAAAAATGCAGAAGAGCGAAAATAAATGTTGCAAACATTGATAATGCCTTGACAAATCCAGCAACTCTCAAATCGGTCACTCCCAAAAAATTTCAGAAAAGTTGCAGTCCTTTCTTCATCCCAAAAATGTCTTTATATACTCCCCAACTTCATACTAGATCAACGTCGGAGATTCTAGGGCAAAAGATGTCTTCCTCTTTACTCCAGGACCGAAAAACTCCGACCTACAGCAGGGGGACCACACTTTGGCTCTTCTGACACTGCTCAGGAACACAGCTTTTGCAGGAAAACCGTTATGTCATTGAGCGAATGCTGAAAACATTGGCACTTTCTTGAAATGACTTTTCTTCTCTTCAATTCAACTCCTCTGATGTAGGCATGGCTCAGAATTCTCAGCACTCCAAAAACCCTGAAATGATAACAAAAAATTAACGAGACAACAAGTTCTTGAAATGCGTTCACGAATGCTTCAAACATTAACATTTCGACACTAAAACTCTCTTTTTCTTAATATTTCTGATTCTAGCCTCCTTTGCTATATGCAATGCAATTTAAGCTTAATTCCCTATTCCAAAGTGATTCTATGCACTGAAAACAGATAATAATGTCTGATTCTTCGTTAAAACATCCTAATTGAAGGACTAAATAACTCTCTAATCGAAAGTTATCAATTATTAATATAATTTTATATGTTATTAGTATAGTATTGTGTATTAATATAGTATTATGTATTAATTATACCATATAATTTTTATACGGTATGACTATGATTGCTTCTTTCTTTTTTTTTTGCCTAGTTTTGTAAATACTTTTTCAATTTACCATATTCCTAAAAAAACCTCTTTAAAAAAATGTTAAACGTTTGTACATACTATCTTGGTAAATTTCAATTATATATGCCCCTACAGTTTTTGGAACAAAAGTTCAAGAGCAAAAATGAAATTACACAGCCCAAAGTTTGAATTACAATTTAGCAAAAAAATGTTTTAATTGAATTCCACCTTTATTGGGACCAAATCCCCTAAGCTTCTAAAGATTACAATTCCTTACCTTGCGATCCTAGAAAATTGAACTCCCAATGCTTCTAAATTTCATGGTTGGAAATTTTGCAAAAATGGCCTTCAAAAAACTAAATAATACAACCTTCCAGAGTTCAAAAACTAAATTTGTAAGTGTGAGTTTATGGGGCAGTAGTATTTGGTAGGGACCCACAAATGAAAAGAAAGTTTTGAAAAAAAATTATGAAGATTGAAATAAGGCGAATAATAAAGAGGAGAAAAGATGGTCTGAGGTTCGAGGCTCGGCTGTGACATTACTTCTTCGATGTCTTTGGTGTCTGGCCTAGAGATAGACATGGTTACCTTGTTTTAAAAAAAAATAAAGAGGAGAAAAGACAGCCAATAAATAGCAAGAGTCTTCACTACGGTAAGTTTTGTTCAGTAAAAAGCTCATTTTAACGGAGCCGATAAGACATTGCAATATCAATATGTATATGCATTAGGAAATGAGTTGATGCTGGTTTTGGTGCTGAGGCCATTCTTTTTTACTACTGAGAAGTCGGAGATTTGCTTCCCTATGTTCGGGGTACCCGACACTAATAAGGCAGTTGGAGGCCACACTGACCGTTAACATACGCTTGAAAATTACACCAATCACAATATTTATCATCAACGACATCCCCTCCGTCTTGAGGATTCGTCAAATCCCCTCTAATGCAACAACAAATTCCAATTTTTTTATATCCATGAGTAACCAGGTGAATTTATGTAGATTTCTACTATTTTCATAAAATATATCGTCCGACTTTACAATATTTGATATCAAAAGAATTTATAAAAAAATTATTTCCTAAGTAGGTGACCATTATAACTTGAACCCACGGTTCCCAAACTCCACCAGATCATAATATTTGGATACCAAGAAAATTATTTTCGAAGTAGTTGACTTTTTTAGTATATATATTTGTGACTATTAAGGCAGTTTGTGCGCACCTCGACTATTGTTAAGGAACATATCGCTTGACCGTACAATGTTTAGATATCAAGAAAATTAATTTTTAAATAAGTGGCTAACCATGGATTGAACCATTTACCTCTTAACTTCTCAAAACCCTCTTTGATCACTAAGTCATATCCGTGTGTCTCCTAAACTTGAGAAAGCTTCTGATGAAAGCAAGCGCCAGTCGTATACCACAGTGGGCTGACTGGGAACCGTTAGTTCGGTTAATGGTCGTTTTGGTTCCTAGTTGGATGGTTTTCGGTATTAGCATTTCATATATATATATATAAACTGACAACCAACTTTCCCTTTTCATTCTTACTGAAAATAACGAAAACCATGAACTTCCAATTTCCCCTCAATTGGTGTACGTGGAAGAGATGTTTATTTTAGCCATAAAGCATAGCATTATCAAACATATCCACAACAGAATATCAACAGTTGTTCTGACTTCATGGAGTTTATAATGTATCCTTGTTTTTATATTCTTCATGATTTATATAATGTAAGAATGGTTTTGTTTATTTATGTGTTTGGGTTCTTCAATTTGACATTTGTAAGATGAAAAATCAACCACTAGTTGAAATTCATATTTATTGATCTTCCGGGCTTCGGGACAATATGTTGAAGTGAAGATGAATTTTTAAGGTTTGTTGACAACATATATATTTATTTCAGTTTTTTCAGAACACAAACCGAAATATATATATA